>OZ018332.1:60329984-60535582 GCA_963969495.1 Ceratothoa steindachneri | reverse complement strand
AGTGAGCGTCGATTGGCGTTGTTTTATAGAGGTTCCAAAGCCTCTCTTCTGACGCGTGAGGTAGCTGCCAGGTCCTTATATGTAGATAGAGGGAAAAGAAGGGAAAGAGTGACATGATAGGAGTAGGCTTTTTTTTTTTTTTCTTTTTTTTTTGTATAAGTGGGAAGTAAGATAAAAGTAAAAAAAGAGAAGGATAGAGTAGAAAAAAGAAAAGATGACGCACTTAGTCTGGAACCTCGTTTCCGACCAAATCGACAAGAGAGAGAGAGAGAGAGAGAGAGAGAGAGAGAGAGAGAGAGAGAGAGAGAGAGAGAGAGAGAGAGAGAGAGAGAGAGAGAGAGAGAGAGAGAGAGAGAGAGAGAGAGAGAGAGAGAGAGAGAGAGAGAGAGAGAGAGAGAGAGAGAGAGAGAGAGAGAGAGAGAGAGAGAGAGAGAGAGAGAGAGAGAGAGAGAGAAGAGAGGAGAGAGAGAGAGAGAGAGAGAGAGAGAGAGAGAGAGAGAGAGAGAGAGAGAGAGAGAGAGAGAGAGAGAGAGAGAGAGAGAGAGAGAGGAGAGAGAGAGAGAGAGAGAGAGAGAGAGAGAGAGAGAGAGAGTTACAAGGAGTTACAAGGATAGTAAGTGCCTCAAAAGAGAACATTCGTTCCATTTCAATGGAGGTACTTATTTTTTTGTATTTATTTGCTACATCCAAACTTTTATTTATGCTACTTGTGCTACATTATGCAAGAGTTAACTCTTTTTTGTCAATTTGCTGTTCTCTCATAACTTACTTATTCTATATAATATTTTACATGCTAATATATATATATATATATATATATATATATATATATATATATATATATATATATATATATATATATATATATATATATATATATATATATACATTCAACTTAGATTAGGGTTTCTCGTCCAATATTAGAACATAAACTCTTTCTTTGTCTTTGGTTAATGATTCTGAGCTATAAGGAATATTTAGAACATATTCATGTCAAAAATCATTTTATTATGTTTTCATACAATAAATATTTTTTATAATAAATACAATTAATATTTTGTAAATCTTAAAATTAGCATACATATTTTATTTTAACTTATTAGTCACGTCACATATTGTGTTAGATTTCTTAAAATTTTGTCTAATTTCTTTTTAAAATTTTCTACTGTATTACATTTCACTACATCCTCTGGTAATTGATTCCACTTGTTCACAATTTTATACGCAAATGAGTTCCCACATATATTTGTGCGAAAATTCTTGGGTTTTATTTTCATTCCGTTTGATCGCGTAGTAGATGTGCTAAACTGAAACCAAATATTAGAGTCGACATTTTCTATTCCTTTTAGTATTTTAAACATTTCTATTAATTGTCCTCTCAATCTTCTTGTTTCAAGGCTGAATAAATTTAATCTTTCTAATCTTGTTTCATAATTATAATTCCTTAGTTCTGGAATCAATTTCGTGGCTCTGGCTTGTACTTTTTCTAACTTCTCAATATCTTTTCTTAAGTAAGGAGACCAAGCTTGGGAACAATATTCTAATTGTGGCCTTACTAGTGCATTGTAGATATTCAGAATTGTAATTTTATTTTTGAAAGTGATTTGGCGTTTTATATATCCAAGAATCCTTTGCGCTTTCTTTTCGACTTCGATGCACTGCCGTGAAAACTTTAGATCGTTTGTAATGTAGACACCTAGGTCTTTTTCATTTTCAGTTTCTTTGATCTCATTGTCGAACAGTTTGTATTCTCTCCTTGGATTATTATAACCAATATGCATTATTTTGCACTTCTCAAGATTTAAGGGCAATTCCCATTTTTCTGTCCTTATTTCTATTTTATCAATATCATTTTGAAATTCTTGAACGTCCTGTTCAGTAATTATCCCTTTTCCTAATTTACAATCATCAGCAAACTTAGAAATTTTCGATAGTAGGCCATCATCTATATCATTAACGTACATAATGAATAGCAAGGGGCCAAGGACAGAGCCTTGCGGGACGCCACTACAAACGGAAACCCATTCTGACGCTTGTCCGTTTATAACTACTCGCTGTTTTCTATCCGTAAACCAATTTTCTATCCATTTTGCAATTTCGCCTTTTATTCCAAAGGCTCTTACTTTACACATCAACTTCTTATGCAGAACTTTATCAAATGCCTTTCGGAAGTCTAGATACAAGATGTCAACCGATCTATTATTGTCGTACAAGGTATTTATATAGTGAAAAAACTCTAGTAAATTTGTGAGGCAAGATCTCTTTCTCCTGAAGCCATGCTGAGAATCATTTAGGAGTTTATTCTTTTCTAAATGCTCTACAATTGTATTGGAAATGTGAGTTTCAAGGAGTTTCCCAACTACGGAAGTTAAACTTATAGGGCGAAAATTGCTGGCAGTCTCTTTACATCCATTCTTAAATATTGGCGTTACATTTGCCATCTTCCAGTCTTGAGGAACAATTCCACTCTCTAGGGATAAATTGAAAATTTGCGTAAGATGTTCTGCTACTTGATTTATGACTTCTTTTAAAACTCTTGGGTATATTTTATCCGGTCCCGGGGATTTAAATTTATTCATCTTCTCTATTAGTTTCTTTGTGTTGTCGACACTGCATCGAACCGATTCGAGTGGTATATTATTAGCCATTTCACGTGTTTCTGTATAGTCATACGAGTTACGCTCTTTTGTGAAAACAGATACAAAATATTCGTTGAGTGTTTGCTATTCCAATATCATCGAACTGCAAATTATTGTACTTATCTCTTATTGGGCCAATATTGTTCTTTATGGGTTTTCTGCTGTTTACCAAGGCAAAGAACTCTTTAGGATTATTTTTGCAATTTTGAGCTGCTCTTATTTCTTCATTTCGTTTTGCTCTTGTAATCTCGGCTTTAACTTTTCTTCTCAATTCCAAATAATGATTCCTGTTTTCTATGTTATGGTTGTATTTTAGCCTTTTATATGTTTTATCTCTGTTTCTAATGAGTTTCATAATTTCTTGAGATAGCCATTTCGGTTTATTAACATTTTTATCTTTAATAACAGCCAGTGGTATGAATTGAAACTGTTTGTTGAGAAGATTGTTTTTAAATTCATGCTATGCTACGTTTATTTCTTCATTATTTATCCTAAAAGTGCTCAAACTCTTTCTTAGTTCAGCATAATTTGCCCTTTTGAAATTAAGTTTAGCGGTGGTGTCATTTTGTAGGACACGTGGTATATTAATTTCAAAATCTACTGCGTTATGATCACTATTTCCTATTCTGTCTCCAACATTTAAATTTGAAATCAATTCATCGTCTGATGTTAACATTAAATCCAGTATGTTTTCATCTCTTGTTGGTTCTTTCACCCACTGAGTCAGGAAATTATCCTCAATAAAATTAATCAATCTTTGTCCATCTGAGTCGGCAGTTTTGTTAGGCCAGTTTATTTTAGCACAATTAAAATCTCCAACGATCACTGATAACTTGTCTTTACAAATGTTCGTTAAGTATTCATAAAATTGGTCATCTGTCTCCCGGAGCTGATGTGGACTCCTATAAACTAAAATAACATATAGGTTCTTTTTTTGGTTTATTTTAACCGTTACCATTTCCAAAACAGAGTCAGTGTTACATTCTACAGGGTGCAAATCTTCGCGTACATATAAAAGAACACCTCCACCTTCTCTCTGTAATCTATCTTTATGAAATAACTTGTATCCTTTTTAACTGGAATTCTGAAATAATATCACGTGACTCTGTATGTATCCATGTCTCAGTTATTCCTATGATGTCGTACTTTTTGGTCAATACCAGCGCTCTGAACTCCGTAAATTTGTTTCTAATTGATCTTGCGTTAAAGAATAGAGTTTTTAATGTGTTTAACTGATTTCTTCTGAATTGGGGCTTCGATCGTTTCCCTGTGGTTCTTGACTTGGTGCTTTATTTTTCATTAAATTTCGTAGGTTAGTTTGTAGCAATTCTCCATATTTCATTTTACCTTTTGTGGAGAGATGGATGCCATCCTGAGAAAACAAGTCTTTGTTGTGGATAAAAAGTAGCCAGGGATCAATAAATTTAACATTCTCCTTCTTGCAAAGATCTTCTAGACGATGATTTATCCCAATTGCTCGACTTAGATTTTCGTATCTTTCGTAAACTCTTGGTAGTACCCCAACAACAATTGCATTTTCCGTTTTGGTCTTGATTGTTTTTATCATTTTCTTGTAGTCATTCATTATGCTTTCCGAACCTTGATAGTTTTTTCCGTTGAACACATCGTTGCTTCCAACATTTGCTATGATTTGACTCTCTTTGCTTTTCATCTCAAAGTTGTTTAATTGTTCTGTTAATTGCTCAATCTTTATTCCTGGATAGCATCGGAATTTGCGCTTTTTGATGTTCCAACTTCCAAAGTGATCGATTTGATTCCGAATTATTGAGTCACCAGCTAAATACGTTTCTTCCTCTTCTTCGTAGGACAATATATCATATCTATTTTTGGTTGAGATTGTTGTTTTTTTCTGAATGATTGGTTTGAATGGGCGCTTATTTCTGACTTGGATGAAATTGTCCTCGTCTTTTATGTTTGATGTATCAATTTTGTTAGTGAGAATTGCGACTTCTTGTTCCAGTTTCACGATTTTAGTATCTACTCGAGCTATTCTGGTTTCATCTTCTGTTTGACAAGCGCAGTTCTTTAATTTGAGGACATTGATGCGGTTTTCCATAGAACTTATTACAGACATCCATTTTGCCTTTTCGATATCACATTTTTCTTTTATTTTGCAGAATTCGCATACACTTCTCGACGTGATATTCTCAAAGCATTGTTCTTGAAAATCGATGATCCAACGTGTATTCTTGCATTTAAAGCAACAATGCTTTAATTTGGGGGCTCCGGGCATCCTTCTTTTTTATAATAACCTTACTTTTCTTCGATTTCACTTATGTACACTTATACTTGACCACACCGTTTTATGCTTGATTCAATACACGTTAATTAGGCACTAGATCCTACGGTAGCGAAAATTGGTATTTAGAACTTCACTTTATATTAGAAATAGCTAAACAATATGATAAGTACACTTACTTACAAATTTTAATTGCAAAATACATTTATTATTACAGACTGATCGATTTTAAAAAGGACGTGCAAAAAACAATGCCTATCAACCGTTAAATATCAACCGAAATGAAATCTATAATTCACTAAATCAAAGAGATATATCTTGTATTAAAGAAAAATTAGTATTTAAAACTTATCTTTATTCCTGAAAAATCACTAACAAATAGGGAATATATACTAAATAAATTATGATTTTAGAACGAAATATTTTTAGGAAATTACTCGCTTAGAGAGAAAGATGAAGCAAAATGGCGCTGGCAGAAACACGAGGCGGATTAAGGGATTAAAAAGGCTCTGTTGTGATTGGTCAACGGCCTGTAACAGAGAGAGAGAGAGAGAGAGAGTAACGAGGAAAGTAAGTACCTAAGGAGACCTTACGGTCCATTCAAAGAGGGTACCTTTGGACTAGCAATCGAGCGGGCACATGGCTGCTCAATTGTTTTGCGTCCCTAAACGGCCACTTTTCAAGACTTTGTTTAGTCTTGACTTGAACTGGTCAACAGATTCACTGTTGACAACTTCCACTGGAAGTGCGTTCCACTTACCGCAGATACTGTAGGTGAAAAAATTTCCACACATATTGCAGTTGTAACGCTTGAGTTCAAGTTTGAAGCCGTGATTGCGCGTTCTGTTCTCACTCAGTGTGAAAATATCCCAGGAGTCAACATTGTTGAACCCTCGAAGATCTAATTCCCCTAGTCTATCCTCATAACTTTTATGTCGGATAGAGGGAATCAGTTTGGTTGCCCTAGCTTGTACACGTTCCAACCTTGCGATGTCCTTTCGAAACGAAGGACTCCAAAATTGTACGGCATACTCCAGGTGCGGCCGAACCAGGGGGTTGTACAGACAAAGTACTATCTCCTTGTTACGGTATCCAAACTGGCGCTTTATGTAGCCTAACATCCTTTGGGCTTTCTTCTCTGCCTCGATGCACTGTTTCGAGAACTTGAGCTCGCTAGTGATAGTAACACCCAAGTCCTTCTCAGTCTCACTCGATTCAAGAGCAGTGCTCTTAAGGATATAATGAGATTGGGGATTTCTGTGGCCGATATGCATCACTTTGCATTTCCCCACGTTAAAAGGCATTTGCCACGTGTCCGACCACTCCCCAATCTTCCCAAGATCTTCCTGCAGGCGGGCAGTATTTCTATCCTTTACAACGTTTATACCAAGCTTGGTATCGTCGGCAAATTTGAAAATCTTCGCAACCATGTCACCGTCCATGTCGTTGACGTAGATGATGAATAGTAGTGGTCCCAAGACAGAACCTTGAGGCACCCCGCTAGTAACGGGCACCCACTCAGAAGCCTGTCCATTCACCATCACATGTTGCCGTCTGCCACTTAGCCAGTTCTCGATCCAGCCGGCTACTTTTCCGTCTCTGCCAAGTGCTCGCACTTTCAGGAGAAGGCGGCGGTGTGGTACCTTATCAAAGGCTTTCTGAAAGTCTAGGTAGACCACATCCACCGCCTTGTCCCGATCGTGCTCACTGAAAACGAAGTGGAAGAATTCCACAAGGTTCGTCAGGCATGACCGTTACCTTCGGAAGCCGTGCTGGGAACTCCTCAGTAGCAGATTTGACTCTAAATACGACGTCACTTTGTCTACCATGATGCTTTCCATGAGTTTACCGACTATCAAGGTCGGACTGATAGGTCGGTAGTTCGACGGTTGGTTACGGTCTCCTTTCTTGAAGATTGGAGTCACCAGTGCCTCACGCCAGTCTCTAGGAACACATTTGGTCCGGATTGACATGTTAAAGATAGCGCACAGATGTCGTGATACTTCATCGCACACTTCCTTCAATACTTTAGATAGAAACCCGTCCGGTCCAGGGGACTTATTCGTCCTTAGGTCAGCGATCTTTTTCTTTATTTCTCCTTCGGTGAAGTCCATTGCCTCCAGCTTTTCCCCCCAGTAGGAATCCGTCGGCTGGGGAATGGGACCACACTCTTCAGTAAACACTAAAGAGAAGTAGTCGTTGAGGAGGTTAGCATTTTCTGCATCTGAATGCTTTAATGTCCCCTCCTCATTCCTCAAAGGGCCAATCGTTCGACGGATTGGTTTACGGCTCTTCACATATCCAAAAAACTCCTTGGGATTCTCTTTACAGACTCTCGCCACTCGGAGTTCCTCAGACCGCTTAGCCGCCCTTATGCTGGACTTCACTCTCCTGGCTAGCCTCCGGTATTCGTCAAAGTCACCCGAGATCTTCGATTGCCGGTACACATTAATCTTCTCCCTAAGCAGTTGGCCGATTTCTCGAATAAACCGCTTTGGTTGAACAGAGGACCGACGGGGGCATTTCTGAGGGATAAAACGCGATTGAAGACTCATGAATGTGGTTTTGAAACTGTTCCAAGAGTCTTTAACAGCATCGCACTGTTCTAGCCTCGCGTCGGTCAGTCCCGTACGTAGACCTGCAAAGTCTGCTCTTCTCAAATCCAGTTTCCTTGATTTACTAGTTGCCGGGTCTGACTTGAGGACTTTGACTACAAATCTAATTAGTCGGTGGTCACTGCCACCGAGCTCTTAGCCAACAGAGAGGTCCTTAACGATGTCATCCTCAGAGGTGAAAACCAAGTCGAGGATATAGTCTCCTCTCGTTGGCTCTCTAACCCATTGAGTGAGGAACTCGTTGTTCGTGAACTCCAGGAGTAGTGCGTTCTCGCCACAGGGTTCTCTGGTTTCCCAGTCAACTTGTGTGTTGAAATCACCCATGACGATACACACACTGTCTTCGACAAGTTCCCCTAGTAGCTGGTACAGATCTCTGTCCTTTTCAACGAGTTGGGCAGGAGGTCTATAGAAGCACCAGGTTCCTGTATTTAGCAGGACCTATCTCTAGGTCAACACCTAGTAGTTCATGGTCGGATATGAGAAAGAGAGAGAGAGAGAGTAACAGGGAGTAACAAGGAAAGTAAGTACCCTAGGAGACCTTACAGGCCATTCAAAGAGGAAACCTTTTCACTAGCAATCGAACAGGCAAATGGCTGCTCAATTGTTTTGCGTCCCTGAACGGCCGCTTTTCAAGACCTTGTCTAGTCTTGACTTGAACTGGTCAACACATTCACTGTTGACAACTTCCACTGGAAGTGCGTTCCACATACCGCAGATACTGTAAGTGAAAAAAATTCCACACACATTGATGTTGTGACGCTTCAGTTCGAGTTTGAAGCCGTGATTGCGCGTTCTGTTCTCACTCAGTGTGAAAATATCCCGGTAGTCAACATTGTCGAACCCTCGAAGTATTTTGAAAACTTCGATGAGCTGACCATGTAGTCTACGGGTTTCCAATGAGAACAGATCTAATTCCCTTAGTCTATCCTCATAACTTTTATGTTGGATAGAGGTCATCAGCTTGGTTGCCCTGGCTTGTTTGCGTTCCAATCTCGCGATGTCCTTTCGCAATAAAGGACTCCAAAATTGTACGGCATACTCCAGGTGCGGTCGGACAAGTGAGTTGTACAGGCACATTACAATCTCCTGTTTCCGATAAACAAACTGGCGCTTAATATAGCATAGCATCCTTTGGGCCTTTTTCTCCGCCTCAATGCACTGTTTCGAGAACTTGTGGTCACTAGTGATTGTTACACCCAAGTCCTTCTCAGTGTCTGTGGATTCCATAGCAGTGCCCTTAAGGATATACTGAGATTGGGGGTTTCTGTAGCCGATATGCATCACTTTGCATTTCCCCACGTTAAAAGGCATTTGCCACGTGTCCGACCACTCTGTAATCTTCCCAAGATCTTCCTGCAGGCGGGCAGTATTTCCATCCTTTGCAACGTTCATACCAAGCTTGGTATCGTCGGCAAATTTGGAAATCTTCGCAACCATGTCACCGTCCATGTCGTTGACGTAGATGATGAATAGTAGTGGTCCTAGGACAGAACCTTGAGGCACCCCGCTAGTAACGGGCACCCACTCAGAAGACTGTCCATTTACCACCACCCGTTGTCGTCTGCCACTTAGCCAGTTCTCGATCCAGCCGGCTACCTTTCCGTCTATGCCAAGCGCTCGCACTTTCCGGAGAAGGCGGCGGTGTGGTACCTTATCAAAGGCTTTCTGAAAGTCTAGGTAGACCACATCCACCGCCTTGTCCAGATCGTGCTCACTGAAAACGAAGTGGAAGAATTCCACAAGGTTCGTCAGGCATGACCCTTGCCTTCGGAAGCCGTACTGGGAACTCCTCAGGAGCAGGTTGGACTCTAAATACAACGTCACTTTGTCCATGATGCTTTCCATGAGTTTACCGACTATCGAAGTTAGACTGGTAGGTCGGTAGTTCGACGGTTGGTTACGGTCTCCTTTCTTGAAGATAGGAGTCACCTCCGCCTCACGCCAGTCTCTAGGAACGCATTTGGTCCGGATTGACATGTTAAAGATAGCGCACAGATGTCGTGATACTTCATCCCACACTTCTTTTAACACTTTGGGTAGAAACCCGTCCGGTCCAGGGGACTTATTCGTCTTTAAGTCAGCGATCTTTTTCTTTATTTCTCCTTCAGTAAAGTCCATTGCCTCCAGCTTTTCCCCCGAGTAGGAATCCGTCGGCTGGGGAATGGGACCACACTCTTCAGTAAACACTGAAGAGAAGTAGTCGTTGAGGAGGTTAGCATTTTCTGCATCTGAATGCTTTAATGTTCCCTCTTCATTCCTCAGGGGGCCAATCATTCGACAGATTGGTTTACGGCTGTTCACATATCCAAAAAACTCCTTGGGATTCTCTTTACAGACTCTCGCCACTCGGAGTTTCTCAGAACGCTTAGCCGCCCTTATGCTGGACTTCACTCTCCTGGCTAGCCTCCGGTATTCGTCAAAGTCACCCGAGATCTTCGATTGCCGGTACACATTTCTCTTCTCCCTAAGCAGTTGGCCGATTTGTCGATTAAACCACTTTGGTTGAACAGAAGACCGACGGGGGCATTTCAGAGGGATAAAACGCGATTAAAGACTCATAAATGTGGTTTTGAAACTGTTCCAAGAGTCTTCAAGAGCCTCGCACTCTTCTAGCCTCGCGTCAGTCAGTCCCGCGCGTAGACCTGCAAAGTCTGCTCTTCTCAAATCCAGTTTCCTTGATTTACTAGTTGCAGGCTCTGCCGTGGGGACTTTGACTACAAATCGAATTAGTCGGTGGTCACTGCCACCGAGCTCTTCGCCAACAGATAGGTCCTCAACGATGTCATCCTCAGAGGTGAAAACCAAGTCAAGGATATTGTCTCGTCTCGTTGGCTCTCTTACCCATTGAGTGAGGAACTCGTTGTTCGTGAACTCCAGGAGTAGTGCGTTCTCGCCACAGGGTTCTCTGGTTTCCCAGTCAACTTGTGTGTTGAAATCACCCATGACGATATACACACTGTCTTCGACAAGTTCTCCTAGTAGCTGGTACAGATCTTTGTCCTTTTCAACGAGTTGGGCAGGAGGTCTATAAAGCACCAGAGACCTGTATTTGGCAGGACCTATCTCTAGGTCAACACCTAGTAGTTCATGGTCCGATATGATGTTGCAATCCGTTCAGTTGAGAGTATCCTTGACATACAACATCACACCGCCACCCTCTCTGTCTGGCCTATCTTTCAGGAAGAGCTGGTAACCGGGAATCGTGAATTCACCTTCAAAATCTCGGCTTGAGGTTTTTATCCACGACTCCGTTATTGCCACCATCTCCGGTTCTTCTGTTGCTACGAGGCCACGAAGTTCTAGAAACTTGTTTCTGATAGACCTCGCATTAAACAGAAGAACTTTGAAGGAGTCCCCGACTGTAGGACTCCCTACGCTCTTCCGTTTCCCGCTTTCTTTCTTTGTGGCGGGGTCACTCCCCTCTTTGTGACTTCAGAAAAGGTCGTTCCTGGAGTAACACGGGTGTACTGGCGTACGTCCTCCTTTACTCTGGGGCGTACACTTCTTCGGGTCCGCTCTACAACATCCTGGATCATGTTTGCGAGTGCAGCTTTCCCTTTAAAGGAAAGATGCACTCCGTCCCTTTTGTACATGTCATTTCTCCCGTAAAAGGTGCGGTAGGGGTCTACAAAAAAAGACTCCTTCCGCCGTACAAAGATCTCCCAGGCGTTGGTTTATGGAGACGTTCCTCGCGTGAGCATTGCGGGATGGACCTCGTCTTGGGAGTATCCCGACCACGACACGTCTGCGGGTTTTTAGCCCACAGTCGTTAACTCCTCCCATAACCGTGGTCAGGATCTTCCCGCTGGCGCCTACATTGCCTCCTCGAAGGTAGAGATCGTTGCCACTTTGCATGAGGGCAACTATTGAGTTCTTAGAGATCTGAGATTTCTCAGCCTCCAACCTTATTTCTCCGTTCCCCTTTCCTGGAAGGCAGAGAGAGAGAGAGAGAGAGAGAGAGAGAGAGAGACAGACAGACAGACAGACAGACAGACAGACAGAGAAACGGAGAGAGAGAGTAACAACAAGGAAAGAAGGTACCCTAGGAGACCTTACGGTCCATTCAAAGAGGGTACCTTTGGACTAGCAATCGAGCGGGCACAAGGCTGCTTAATTGTTTTGCGTCCCTAAACGGCCACTTTTCAAGACCTTGTCTAGTCTTGACTTGAACTGGTCAACAGATTCACTGTTGACAACTTCCACTGGAAGTGCGTTCCACATACCGCAGATACTGTAAGTGAAAAAAATTTCTACACAGATTGCGGTTGTAACGCTTAGGTTCATGTTTGAAGCCGTGATTGCGCGTTCTGTTCTCACTCAGTGTGAAAATATCCCGGTAGTCAACATTGTCGAACCCTCGAAGTATTTTGAAAACTTCGATGAGCTGACCACGCAGTCTAAGGGTTTCTAACGAGAACAGATCTAATTCCCTTAGTCTATCCTCATAACTTTTATGTCGGATAGAGGTCATCAGCTTGGTTGCCCTGGCTTGTACGCGTTCCAATCTCGCGTTGTCCTTTCGCAATGAAGGACTTTAAAATTGTACGGCATACTCCAGGTGCGGTCGGACAAGTGAGTTGTACAGGCACAGTACAATCTCCTGGTTCTGATAACCAAACTGGCGCTTAATATAGCCTAGCATCCTTTGGGCCTTTTTCTCCGCCTCAATGCACTGTTTCGAGAACTTGAGGTCACTAGTGATTGTTACACCCAAGTCCTTCTCAGTGTCGGTGGATTCCATAGCAGTGCCCTTAAGGATATACTGAGATTGGGGGTTTCTGTGGCCGATATGCATCAATTTGCATTTCCCTAGGTTAAAAGGCATTTGCCACGTATCCGACCACTCCCCAATCTTCCCAAGATCTTCCTGCAGGCGGGCAGGATTTCCATCCTTTGCAACGTTCATACCAAGCTTGGTATCGTCGGCAAATTTGGAAATCTTCGCAACCATGTCACCGTCCATGTCGTTGACGTAGATGATGAATAGTAGTGGTCCCAGGACAAAACCTTGAGGCACCCCGCTAGTAACGGGCACCCACTCAGAAGACTGTCCATTTACCACCACCCGTTGTCGACTGCCAATAAGCCAGTTCTTGATCCAGCCGGCTACCTTTCTGTCTATGCCAAGCGCTCGCACTTTCCGGAGAAGGCGGCGGTGTGGTACCTTATCAAAGGCTTTCTGAAAGTCTAGGTAGACCACATCCACCGCCTTGTTCCGATCGTGCTCACTGAAAACGAAGTGGAAGAATTCCACAAGGTTCGTCAGGCATGACCGTTGCCTTCGGAAGCCGTGCTAGGAACTCCTCAGTAGCAGGTTTGACTCTAAATACGACGTCACTTTGTCCACCATGATGCTTTCCATGAGTTTACTGACTATCGAAGTCAGACTGATAGGTCGGTAGTTCGACGGTTGGTTACGGTCTCCTTTTTTGAAGATAGGAGTCACCTCCGCCTCACGCCAGTCTCTAGGAACGCATTTTGTCCGGATTGACATGTTGAAGATAGCGCACAGATGTCGTGATACTTCATCGCACACTTCCTTTAACACTTTGGGTAGAAACCCGTTTGGTCCAGGGGACTTATTCGTCTTTAAGTCAGCGATCTTTTTCTTTATTTCTCTTTCAGTGAAGTCCATTGCCTCTAGCTTTTCCCCCCAGTAGGAATCCGTCGGCTGGGGAATGGGACCACACTCTTCAGTAAACACTGAAGAGAAGTAGTCGTTGAGGAGGTTAGCATTTTCTGCATCTAAATGCTTTAATGTTCCCTCTTCATTCCTCAAAGGGCCAATCATTCGACAGATTGGTTTACGGCTGTTCACATATCCAAAAAACTCCTTGGGATTCTCTTTACAGACTCTCGCCACTCGGAGTTTCTCAGAACGCTTAGCCGCCCTTATGCTGGACTTCACTCTCCTGGCTAGCCTCCGGTATTCGTCAAAGTCACCCGAGATCTTCGATTGCCGGTACACAATTCTCTTCTCCCTAAGCAGTTGGCCGATTTGTCGATTAAACCACTTTGGTTGAACAGAAGACCGACAGGGGCAATTCAGAGGGATAAAACGCGATTGAAGACTCATGAATGTAGTTTTGAAACTATTCCAAAAGTTTTCAACAGCCTCGCACTCTTCTAGCCTTGCGTCAGTCAGTCCCGCGCGTAGACCTGCAAAGTCTGCTCTTCTCAAATCCAGTTTCCTTGATTTACTAGTTGCAGGCTCTGCCGTGGGGACTTTGACTACAAATCTAGTTAGTCGGTGGTCACTGCCACCGAGCTCTTTGCCAACAGAGAGGTCCTCAACGATGTCATCCTCAGAGGTGAAAACCAAGTCAAGGATATTGTCTCGTCTCGTTGGCTCTCTCACCCATTGAGTGAGGAACTCGTTGTTCGTGAACTCCAGGAGTAGGCGTTCTTGACACAGGGTTCTCTGGTTTCCCAGTCAACTTGTGTGTTGAAATCACCCATGACGATACACACTCTGTCTTCGACAAGTTTTCCTAGTAGCTGGTACAGATCTCTGTCCTTTTCAACGAGTTGAGCAGGATGTCTATAAAGCCCCAGGGTTTTGTATTTGGCAGGACCTATCTCTTGGTCAACACCTAGTAGTTCATGGTCCGATATGATGTTGCAATCCGTCGAGTTGAGAGTATCTTTGACATATAACATCACACCGCCACCCTCTCTGTCTGGCCTATCTTTCAGGAAGAGCTGGTAACCGGGAATCGTGAATTCACCTTCAAAATCTCGGCTTGAGGTTTTTATCCACGACTCCGTTATTGCCACCATCTCCGGTTCTTCTGTTGCTACGAGGCCACGAAGTTCTAGAAACTTGTTTCTGATAGACCTCGCATTAACCAGAAGAACTTTGAAGGAGTCCCCGACTGTAGGACTCCCTACGCTCTTCCGTTTCCCGCTTTCTTTCTTTGTGGCGGGGTCACTCCCCTCTTTGTGACTTCAGAAAAGGTCGTTCCTGGAGTAACACGGGTGTACTGGCGTACGTCCTCCTTTACTCTGGGGCGTACACTTCTTCGGGTCCGCTCTACAACATCCTGGATCATGTTTGCGAGTGCAGCTTTCCCTTTAAAGGAAAGATGCACTCCGTCCCTTTTGTACATGTCATTTCTCCCGTAAAAGGTGCGGTAGGGGTCTACAAAAAAAGACTCCTTCCGCCGTACAAAGATCTCCCAGGCGTTGGTTTATGGAGACGTTCCTCGCGTGAGCATTGCGGGATGGACCTCGTCTTGGGAGTATCCCGACCACGACACGTCTGCGGGTTTTTAGCCCACAGTCGTTAACTCCTCCCATAACCGTGGTCAGGATCTTCCCGCTGGCGCCTACATTGCCTCCTCGAAGGTAGAGATCGTTGCCACTTTGCATGAGGGCAACTATTGAGTTCTTAGAGATCTGAGATTTCTCAGCCTCCAACCTTATTTCTCCGTTCTCCTTTCCTGGAAGGCAGAGAGAGAGAGAGAGAGAGAGAGACAGACAGACAGACAGACAGACAGACAGACAGACAGACAGACAGAGAAACGGAGAGAGAGAGTAACAACAAGGAAAGAAGGTACCCTAGGAGACCTTACGGTCCATTCAAAGAGGGTACCTTTGGACTAGCAATCGAGCGGGCACAAGGCTGCTTAATTGTTTTGCGTCCCTAAACGGCCACTTTTCAAGACCTTGTCTAGTCTTGACTTGAACTGGTCAACAGATTCACTGTTGACAACTTCCACTGGAAGTGCGTTCCACATACCGCAGATACTGTAAGTGAAAAAAAATTCCACACAGATTGCGGTTGTAACGCTTAGGTTCATGTTTGAAGCCGTGATTGCGCGTTCTGTTCTCACTCAGTGTGAAAATATCCCGGTAGTCAACATTGTCGAACCCTCGAAGTATTTTGAAAACTTCGATGAGCTGACCACGCAGTCTAAGGGTTTCTAACGAGAACAGATCTAATTCCCTTAGTCTATCCTCATAACTTTTATGTCGGATAGAGGTCATCAGCTTGGTTGCCCTGGCTTGTACGCGTTCCAATCTCGCGTTGTCCTTTCGCAATGAAGGACTTTAAAATTGTACGGCATACTCCAGGTGCGGTCGGACAAGTGAGTTGTACAGTCACAGTACAATCTCCTGGTTCTGATAACCAAACTGGCGCTTAATATAGCCTAGCATCCTTTGGGCCTTTTTCTCCGCCTCAATGCACTGTTTCGAGAACTTGAGGTCACTAGTGATTGTTACACCCAAGTCCTTCTCAGTGTCGTTGGATTCCATAGCAGTGCCCTTAAGGATATACTGAGATTGGGGGTTTCTGTGGCCGATATGCATCAATTTGCATTTCCCTAGGTTAAAAGGCATTTGCCACGTATCCGACCACTCCCCAATCTTCCCAAGATCTTCCTGCAGGCGGGCAGGATTTCCATCCTTTGCAACGTTCATACCAAGCTTGGTATCGTCGGCAAATTTGGAAATCTTCGCAACCATGTCACCGTCCATGTCGTTGACGTAGATGATGAATAGTAGTGGTCCCAGGACAAAACCTTGAGGCACCCCGCTAGTAACGGGCACCCACTCAGAAGACTGTCCATTTACCACCACCCGTTGTCGTCTGCCAATAAGCCAGTTCTTGATCCAGCCGGCTACCTTTCCGTCTATGCCAAGCGCTCGCACTTTCCGGAGAAGGCGGCGGTGTGGTACCTTATCAAAGGCTTTCTGAAAGTCTAGGTAGACCACATCCACCGCCTTGTTCCGATCGTGCTCACTGAAAACGAAGTGGAAGAATTCCACAAGGTTCGTCAGGCATGACCGTTGCCTTCGGAAGCCGTGCTGGGAACTCCTCAGTAGCAGGTTTGACTCTAAATACGACGTCACTTTGTCCACCATGATGCTTTCCATGAGTTTACTGACTATCGAAGTCAGACTGATAGGTCGGTAGTTCGACGGTTGGTTACGGTCTCCTTTTTTGAAGATAGGAGTCACCTCCGCCTCACGCCAGTCTCTAGGAACGCATTTTGTCCGGATTGACATGTTGAAGATAGCGCACAGATGTCGTGATACTTCATCGCACACTTCCTTTAACACTTTGGGTAGAAACCCGTTTGGTCCAGGGGACTTATTCGTCTTTAAGTCAGCGATCTTTTTCTTTATTTCTCTTTCAGTGAAGTCCATTGCCTCTAGCTTTTCCCCCCAGTAGGAATCCGTCGGCTGGGGAATGGGACCACACTCTTCAGTAAACACTGAAGAGAAGTAGTCGTTGAGGAGGTTAGCATTTTCTGCATCTAAATGCTTTAATGTTCCCTCTTCATTCCTCAAAGGGCCAATCATTCGACAGATTGGTTTACGGCTGTTCACATATCCAAAAAACTCCTTGGGATTCTCTTTACAGACTCTCGCCACTCGGAGTTTCTCAGAACGCTTAGCCGCCCTTATGCTGGACTTCACTCTCCTGGCTAGCCTCCGGTATTCGTCAAAGTCACCCGAGATCTTCGATTGCCGGTACACAATTCTCTTCTCCCTAAGCAGTTGGCCGATTTGTCGATTAAACCACTTTGGTTGAACAGAAGACCGACAGGGGCAATTCAGAGGGATAAAACGCGATTGAAGACTCATGAATGTAGTTTTGAAACTATTCCAAGAGTCTTCAAGAGCCTCGCACTCTTCTAGCCTTGCGTCAGTCAGTCCCGCGCGTAGACCTGCAAAGTCTGCTCTTCTCAAATCCAGTTTCCTTGATTTACTAGTTGCAGGCTCTGCCGTGGGGACTTTGACTACAAATCTAGTTAGTCGGTGGTCACTGCCACCGAGCTCTTTGCCAACAGAGAGGTCCTCAACGATGTCATCCTCAGAGGTGAAAACCAAGTCAAGGATATTGTCTCGTCTCGTTGGCTCTCTCACCCATTGAGTGAGGAACTCGTTGTTCGTGAACTCCAGGAGTAGGCGTTCTTGACACAGGGTTCTCTGGTTTCCCAGTCAACTTGTGTGTTGAAATCACCCATGACGATACACACTCTGTCTTCGACAAGTTTTCCTAGTAGCTGGTACAGATCTCTGTCCTTTTCAACGAGTTGAGCAGGATGTCTATAAAGCCCCAGGGTTTTGTATTTGGCAGGACCTATCTCTTGGTCAACACCTAGTAGTTCATGGTCCGATATGATGTTGCAATCCGTCGAGTTGAGAGTATCTTTGACATATAACATCACACCGCCACCCTCTCTGTCTGGCCTATCTTTCAGGAAGAGCTGGTAACCGGGAATCGTGAATTCACCTTCAAAATCTCGGCTTGAGGTTTTTATCCACGACTCCGTTATTGCCACCATCTCCGGTTCTTCTGTTGCTACGAGGCCACGAAGTTCTAGAAACTTGTTTCTGATAGACCTCGCATTAAACAGAAGAACTTTGAAGGAGTCCCCGACTGTAGGACTCCCTACGCTCTTCCGTTTCCCGCTTTCTTTCTTTGTGGCGGGGTCACTCCCCTCTTTGTGACTTCAGAAAAGGTCGTTCCTGGAGTAACACGGGTGTACTGGCGTACGTCCTCCTTTACTCTGGGGCGTACACTTCTTCGGGTCCGCTCTACAACATCCTGGATCATGTTTGCGAGTGCAGCTTTCCCTTTAAAGGAAAGATGCACTCCGTCCCTTTTGTACATGTCATTTCTCCCGTAAAAGGTGCGGTAGGGGTCTACAAAAAAAGACTCCTCCGCCGTACAAAGATCTCCCAGGCGTTGGTTTATGGAGACGTTCCTCGCGTGAGCATTGCGGGATGGACCTCGTCTTGGGAGTATCCCGACCACGACACGTCTGCGGGTTTTTAGCCCACAGTCGTTAACTCCTCCCATAACCGTGGTCAGGATCTTCCCGCTGGCGCCTACATTGCCTCCTCGAAGGTAGAGATCGTTGCCACTTTGCATGAGGGCAACTATTGAGTTCTTAGAGATCTGAGATTTCTCAGCCTCCAACCTTATTTCTCCGTTCTCCTTTCCTGGAAGGCAGAGAGAGAGAGAGAGAGAGAGAGAGAGAGAGAGACAGACAGACAGACAGACAGACAGACAGACAGACAGACAGAGAAACGGAGAGAGAGAGTAACAACAAGGAAAGAAGGTACCCTAGGAGACCTTACGGTCCATTCAAAGAGGGTACCTTTGGACTAGCAATCGAGCGGGCACAAGGCTGCTTAATTGTTTTGCGTCCCTAAACGGCCACTTTTCAAGACCTTGTCTAGTCTTGACTTGAACTGGTCAACAGATTCACTGTTGACAACTTCCACTGGAAGTGCGTTCCACATACCGCAGATACTGTAAGTGAAAAAAAATTCCACACAGATTGCGGTTGTAACGCTTAGGTTCATGTTTGAAGCCGTGATTGCGCGTTCTGTTCTCACTCAGTGTGAAAATATCCCGGTAGTCAACATTGTCGAACCCTCGAAGTATTTTGAAAACTTCGATGAGCTGACCACGCAGTCTAAGGGTTTCTAACGAGAACAGATCTAATTCCCTTAGTCTATCCTCATAACTTTTATGTCGGATAGAGGTCATCAGCTTGGTTGCCCTGGCTTGTACGCGTTCCAATCTCGCGTTGTCCTTTCGCAATGAAGGACTTTAAAATTGTACGGCATACTCCAGGTGCGGTCGGACAAGTGAGTTGTACAGTCACAGTACAATCTCCTGGTTCTGATAACCAAACTGGCGCTTAATATAGCCTAGCATCCTTTGGGCCTTTTTCTCCGCCTCAATGCACTGTTTCGAGAACTTGAGGTCACTAGTGATTGTTACACCCAAGTCCTTCTCAGTGTCGGTGGATTCCATAGCAGTGCCCTTAAGGATATACTGAGATTGGGGGTTTCTGTGGCCGATATGCATCAATTTGCATTTCCCTAGGTTAAAAGGCATTTGCCACGTATCCGACCACTCCCCAATCTTCCCAAGATCTTCCTGCAGGCGGGCAGGATTTCCATTCTTTGCAACGTTCATACCAAGCTTGGTATCGTCGGCAAATTTGGAAATCTTCGCAACCATATTACCGTCCATGTCGTTGACGTAGATGATGAATAGTAGTGGTCCCAGGACAAAACCTTGAGGCACCCCGCTAGTAACGGGCACCCACTCAGAAGACTGTCCATTTACCACCACCCGTTGTCGTCTGCCAATAAGCCAGTTCTTGATCCAGCCGGCTACCTTTCTGTCTATGCCAAGCGCTCGCACTTTCCGGAGAAGGCGGCGGTGTGGTACCTTATCAAAGGCTTTCTGAAAGTCTAGGTAGACCACATCCACCGCCTTGTTCCGATCGTGCTCACTGAAAACGAAGTGGAAGAATTCCACAAGGTTCGTCAGGCATGACCGTTGCCTTCGGAAGCCGTGCTGGGAACTCCTCAGTAGCAGGTTTGACTCTAAATACGACGTCACTTTGTCCACCATGATGCTTTCCATGAGTTTACCGACTATCGAAGTCAGAGTGATAGGTCGGTAGTTCGACGGTTGGTTACGGTCTCCTTTTTTGAAGATAGGAGTCACCTCCGCCTCACGCCAGTCTCTAGGAACGCATTTTGTCCGGATTGACATGTTGAAGATAGCGCACAGATGTCGTGATACTTCATCGCACACTTCCTTTAACACTTTGGGTAGAAACCCGTTTGGTCCAGGGGACTTATTCGTCTTTAAGTCAGCGATCTTTTTCTTTATTTCTCTTTCAGTGAAGTCCATTGCCTCTAGCTTTTCCCCCCAGTAGGAATCCGTCGGCTGGGGAATGGGACCACACTCTTCAGTAAACACTGAAGAGAAGTAGTCGTTGAGGAGGTTAGCATTTTCTGCATCTAAATGCTTTAATGTTCCCTCTTCATTCCTCAAAGGGCCAATCATTCGACAGATTGGTTTACGGCTGTTCACATATCCAAAAAACTCCTTGGGATTCTCTTTACAGACTCTCGCCACTCGGAGTTTCTCAGAACGCTTAGCCGCCCTTATGCTGGACTTCACTCTCCTGGCTAGCCTCCGGTATTCGTCAAAGTCACCCGAGATCTTCGATTGCCGGTACACAATTCTCTTCTCCCTAAGCAGTTGGCCGATTTGTCGATTAAACCACTTTGGTTGAACAGAAGACCGACAGGGGCAATTCAGAGGGATAAAACGCGATTGAAGACTCATGAATGTGGTTTTGAAACTGTTCCAAGAGTCTTCAAGAGCCTTGCACCCTTCTAGCCTCGCGTCAGTCAGTCCCGCGCGTAGACCTGCAAAGTCTGCTCTTCTCAAATCCAGTTTCCTTGATTTACTAGTTGCAGGCTCTGACTTGGGGACTTTGACTACAAATTGAATTAGTCGGTGGTCACTGCCACCGAGCTCTTCGCCAACAGAGAGGTCCTCAACGATGTAATCCTCAGAGGTGAAAACCAAGTCGAGGATATTGTCTCGTCTCGTTGGCTCTCTCAACCATTGAGTGAGGAACTCGTTGTTCGTGAACTCCAGGAGTAGTGCGTTCTCGCCACAGGGCTCTCTGGTTTCCCAGTCAACTTGTGTGTTGAAATCACCCATGACGATACACACTCTTTCTTCGACAAGTTCTCTTAGTAGCTGGGACAGATCTCTGTCCTTTTTAACGAGTTGGACAGGAGGTCTATAAAGCACCAGGGTCCTGTATTTGGCAGGACCTATCTCTAGGTCAACACCTAGTAGTTCATGGTCGGATACGATGTTGCAATTCGTCGAGTTGAGAGTATCCTTGACATAAAACATCACACCGCCACCCTCTCTGTCTGGCCTATCTTTCTGGAAGAGCTGGTACCGGAAATCGTGATTTCACCTTCAAAATCTGGGCTCGAGGTTTTAATCCACGTCTCCGTTATGGCCACCATCTCAGGTTTCTCTGTTGCTACGAGGCCACGGAGCTTAAGAAACTTATTCCGGATTGACCTCGCGTTGAACAGAAGAACTTTTAGGGAGTCCCCCAGTGTAGGACTTCCTACGCTCTTCCGTTTCCCGGCTTCTTTTGTGTGGCAGTACCCCTTTTTGCCACATCTAAGAACGTCGTTCCAGGAGTAACACGGGCATACTGTCTTATGTCCGCCTTCACTCTGGATCGGATGCTCCTCTGCGTCCGCTCTACGACATCCTGGATCAAGTTACAGAGTACAGCCTTTCTTTTTGAATGAAAGGTGCACTCCGTCCCTTTGGTAAAGGTCGTTTCGACCGTAAAAGGTGCGGTAAGGGTCCTAGAAAGAAGACCCCTTCCGCCGTACAGAGGTCGGACAGGCGCTGGTTCAGGGTCACGTTCCTAGAGTGAGCTGTCCGGCTAGGACCTCTTCTTGGGAGCATCCCTACAACGACCCGTTTACGAGTTCTCAATCCACAGTCGTCCACGGCTCCCATGACCGTTTTGAGAATTTTCTCGCTGGGGCCTACTTTGCCTCCTCGGAGGTAGAGGTCATTCTCACTCACCATCAGGGCAACGACTGAATTCTCGGAGATCTGAGATTTCTCAGCCTCTACCCTGATGTGGTGGTTTCCCCGTCCTGGCTGGTAGCATACCTCCACACTAGTGCGAAGGCGGACCGCTAGCAGGGGCTGCAAACCTTGTGCTTGGGAATCGCCCACAAGGGTAACCCTCGGACATTTCCGTGCAGAGGTTTGAGGCTTTCCTTGCGGAAGCGAACTCTTGGTTCCCTCTTTCTTCCCTATCTTATTTTTCTTGTTCTTCTTTTTCTTATTCATCTCTTCCCCCTTATCTTCCTTTGTTACATACTCTTCTGTTTTTCTCTTTTCTTCCTCTGCTTCTACTTTATCTTCTGTTTCAACTTTCTCTTCTTCCTGTTTCTTTCCCTTCCTTTTCTTTTTCTTTGAGGGTTTATCCATAGCATGCGGACCTAGCTCTGGGGGTAATACTGCAGATGCAGTGTTTAGTACAGGGCTTGACGTTAGCTCTGCTATTCGGACCTCAAGCCTGCGAATTAGTCCGGTGTGTTCTAATTCGAGGCTGCTTATTTTTTCCTCCAACTTCCTGGATCTTTCCTCGAAAACCATGCATGTTTCCTTTAGCTCCTTGATTTGGCCGTTTAAAATACAGTCGGTGCAGGAACTGGCTGGGTGGCATTTTGAAAAACACCCCTCCGGAAAGTCCACGCACCACTTATCTATGTAGCATATTGCGCACGTGTATTTTAGAGCTCCTGGTCCTTTTTTGCCGGTCATTTTAAACACTTTCTCTCTTTCAATATTTTGCGACCAATCAATGATAAAAAAGGGGGTTGGTGAGTTCTCCCCGCGTGAGTCGCTCCCGCCTATTGATCGGAGTCGTTTCGGAGTCTTCCAGAAGGCACGCTCCATGTGCTGCTGTTCATCCGTCGAGTCGTCAAGCCTCGGCGTGCCGTGGCTCTCAACCAAGCAGTACAGACGGTCCCCGAAGGGGCCATCAATTTGTCACCAGGTGAACAACAACGAAGCACGCCCCTTACTAAACTCCTACTGGTTCCCTTCACAACGGCCAGGATCTCGGAGCAGCGTTGAATGGATATCCCGCCCCACCAAGAGACTCGATCCAAGGCTTTTTATTGGCCTGGCAACCAACCTGGGAACAAAGGGCCATCACCTCGGACCGATGCTCCTAGAGGCACCTGTCAACGGGCACTGAGAACGGTCAATAATTACGCGCCAGGGAAGGGGTTAACGGGGCACTACCCTCATCCCATTCATCATGCTCCAACACCTAGGACACCTCCAGTCCTAGTCTCTCGCAACCAGTGAGCGTCGATTGGCGTTGTTTATAGAGGTTCCAAAGCCTCTCCTGTGACGCGTGAGGTAGCTGCCAGGTCCTTATATGTAGATAGAGGGAAAAAAGGGAAAGAGTGACATGATAGGAGTAGGCTTTTTTTTGTTTTTTTCTTTTTGTATAAGTGGGAGAAATAGGATAAAAGTAAAAAAGGAGAAGGATAGAGTAGAAACAGGAAGGAATGACGCACTTAGTCTAGAACCTCGTTTCCGACTAAATCGACACGGGAAGCCATACCAGGGGTACCCAGAAGAGGTACCCCCGCCGACATAGCTCGAAAAGTCAAAGGTACACACAAGCTCTCTTCCCGCGACAAGGTGGCGTCACCTCTCCTTCTAATTTAAGATATATATATATATATATATATATATATATATATATATATATATATATATATATATATATATGTAGTTTGAGGACGACTATGTCAACTGGCGAATGTCCTTGTAGAATAAAGCGAGGGCATAGTGGTACCTCTTGGTCCTTTGGAAAGCCACTATCCGACTCCTACTCCGGATCCATAAATTAAATAACTTCTAGAGTTGGTAGGTACAAAAATAAATGCTTATAATGCAATACGTACTATGTAGATGTGACACGTCCCGAGGTAGTATTCTCGAAAATTTCGCTACGTTTTATTTTTTTTAATTTATTTTTTAGTTACTTTTTTCACATAAACAAGATACAAATTATTGCATACGCAAGCTAAAGACAATTTTTAATTTATGGCAAAAACTAAAAATAAAAAAATCCAAAAGATTTTGGACCTCAAAAACGGACCTTGCCCCTTAAACCATAGCAGAAATTGGGAAATAGTGATTATTATTCATCAGATGGTTCGTTTTAACTTGGGAATAGTGAAAGGTAGAACATCGACAAACTCCACGAAAACTCAAAAGAATTTCAGAGGCGATTACGATAGATTACGCAACTTGCTAAATCAGATTAGGTGGGATATATAATTCATTGGAAAGAATAGTTATGAGATATGAGACACTTTTAAGGCTATATTAAAAATACTCCAGGAGCAGTGTATTCCAATGTAGCGTATTAGGAAAAGGGCATACCAGAAGTTATAGAGAGAAAGTACTTTTGACAATTTAAATCATTGTAGGTTGACCAGAAATGAGTTAAATAAGAGTATCAAGAAGAGCAAAAGGGCGGCACAAATTAATTTAGCTCAAAATAATAATAAAGATTCAAGAAAATTATTTAGCTATTATAGAATAAATAAGAAATATAAAAGTGATAAAATAGTGCCTATTAGATATGAAGGTGTTTTGAAAGAATCTTAATGATCATTTTTTCTTTAGGATTTACCGAAGAGAATCCAGATAGATTAATTGATGATAATTTTAGGTCAAGGGAAGTAGTGTTGGATACCATTAATGTGAACAGGGAAATAATTAAAGGGCTTATATTGGAGTTAAATACTAGTAAGTCATCTGGGCAGGACAATATTCATTGTAGGTTACTCAAAGGTGTAGATAGTATTGCAGTGGCTCTTGAGAAGATATATACTAGATCACTAGAGTTTGGAGAAATACCTAATGATTGGAAATTAGCGAATGTAGTGCTCATTTTTCAAAAGGGAAGTAAATAGGACCCGAATAACTTTAGACCGGTAAGCTTAACTTCTATAGTTTGTAAAATTCTTGAGAAGATATGTAAAGAGGTAATTTCTCATCATCTAGAGTGGTAGTTAATAAATGAATTTAATGAATTTAGAAAAAGTAGATCGTGTTTAACACGATCCGTTCGAGTTCCCGTAAAAGAAATCAACGAGGGAACCTCGAGACAAAACGTGAGATGCAGCAATTTTCACATTCTTCTTCCGCCTATTCTAACCATAATCTTTCACAACAAAAGGGTCTCTGGTGGTACCATCAAAGGTATGGTAACAACGCTCTACCTACCTTGTAACCACTATTATGCTTTTTTCCAAACTGAGTCTAGTAGTCTCCCAAAGCATAATGGAACTTTCACGCAATCAACTCAATGGTGCTGGTACCACAACAAATATGGCGCACAAGCTGTAAAATACTTACGACCGTGCCCATATTTACAACCACTACTACATCCTGCACCTAATCTCAACTCTCCACTCTTCGCACATCACTCCTCTCAACCAAACTCTTCAAATTTTTAAACTTCAATTTCAACCTCAAATTCTCCTAGAAACTAGAAAGGTATGGGACAAAAGGGTCTACATCCCCAGTCTACACCTCATTTCCTCAGGTAGGTCTTCACTTTCGCATTTTTTACCCACTCTCTGGTGTCTCATTCCTGGTCGACACTGGTGCAGAATGCTGTGTTATACCAATTATTAAGGGCAACAGAGTTTGTGCTCCTTCAGATTTAGTTCTGAAAGCAGCTAATTAGATCAATATTAGGACCTATAGAAGGCGTAACCTTCAAGTGTCACTCGGTTTCTGTCGAGTTTTTCGATGAACCTTAATTATAGTCAAGGTAGATTGTCCAATATTGGGCCTCAATTTTCGTTCGGCTCACGACCTTTTGGTCGATTTTCGTCACCGGAAGCTTTCCGATCGCAAAACTTTAATCACTGTTTAAGATTCGTACTCACCTTCACAGAGTTACCTCCTTTCTATTCGTCTCCCACTCACCGAGCTCCCATTCCAGCGCCTTTTGCAGGAGTTTCACGACCTTACCCTTCCACATTCGAAGGATAAGCCCATTAAACATAATGTGGTGCATCGGATCGTGACGACAGGAGGACCTGTATTCGCCAGACCTCGTCGTCAAGCCCCAGATAGACTTTCTGCAATGCGTGATGAAGTCCAATTCATGATGGATGCTGGCATTTGTAGGCCTTCCTCTTCACCTTGGGCCTCCCCCCTCCATATCGTTCCCAAATCAACACCGAGGGAATTAAGAGGAGTGGGGGGGATTACAGAGCCTTAAACGCGATAACAACCCCGGGCCGTTATTCATTGCTTTGTATAGCCAATTGTACTTCATCTCTTTCCGGCTGTACAACCTTTTCTCGCTTGGATCTAGTTCGTGCTTTCAACCCAGATGATATTTTAGAGACTGTTATCACCACTCTGTTTGGTTCCTTTGAAATGGTTAGAATGCTATATGGTTTGAGAAATTGTGGCCAGACCTTCCAGCGTTTCATGGACTAAGTTTCTAAGAGTTTTCCCTTTGTCTTTTGCTACATTGACCACCTGCTAATAGCATCTTCCTCACTCTAAGAAGACCTTTCTTTCTTTCGTTAAGTCTTTTCTTGCCTTCGAGAGTACGGCATCGTACTCAACACTTCTAAGTGTCTTTTTGGCGTCTTGCAACTCTCCTTCTTGGAATACCACGTTTCGAGTGCCAGGATTAGCCCACTCGAAGACCAAGTTCCCTTATGCGCAACTTTGCCCAACCCACATCACGCATGGTCAAATTCTACCACATGTGCCCAGATCATGCAACCTCTAAACTCCATGCTGTCTAAGACCAAAAAGAACTCTCCTCTCGAGTGGCCTACTGAGGTGTGCGATTCATCTTTTCACACCAAAGAGGCAATTTCCCGCTCATCCTTCTCCAGGAACCCGCATCAGCGTCGCTTCAGACGCATCCTCAACTCACGTAGGTGCAACATTGCTTTCTTCTCTCACTCTTTTTCTGACGCCCAAAAGAGGTATTGTACGTTATCACGTGAGCTGCTTGGTATATACCTTGCAATCCCTCACTTCTGCCATCATGATTCATTTCGTTGTTCTATCATCATCTCTGGTCGTGGTAAAGGCGAATTTAATTAAGAAGACTTGAAGGCACGCCTAATGGACAATCTTCTTTTTCCCCGTGTGTCCGGAAGTCCTCTACGCACCGGCAAAACGGAGGTTCCCCACAGGACGGGGCCCCATGGGGTCGGCCCCCAGGAATGCAAAAGAGTTCCCCTCCACACTATACGAGGGAGAGGCGGCAAAATCTTCTCGAACGGCCGTGATCCAAACCATATATCGCAGCAGCATCAACGTAGTCCTCATCTGGCTTATCGACATGCTTACAGGCTATGCAACCATCTGCCACACCATGGAAGATGTGGAGCGTCTAGTCTCTGGCGAGTCAAAGGTCCACCTGCAGAATATCGGGCTCGAGGCTAGTATTCCTCAAGAAATACTAGTTCAGAGAACGGTCATCCCGCGTCGTCTTGACTCTCTCTTCACGGAGAACACATGCGAAGAAATCAAGGAGGAACTGACCGCAAAACAGCTACGGGCCAAAATAAACAAAGTGGACAAAATTCGGAAAAACGAATAGTATCGTGAAGATCATTTTCACCAGCATTGAGATGGCGAAGAAGGCAAAACAGGAAGGACTGCTTGGGTTTTACCTAAGGGTATCATCCGAGCAAATCGAAACCGAATAATACATACCCGTCGACTGTTGCTACAGGTGCTACGCAGTCGAAAGGCACCAGACTAAAGACTGCACGGCAATTGAAGTGGCCTGTTCTAGCTGTACTAAATTTGGGCACGGCTGGAAGGAATGCAGAGAGCCAAAACGAAAATGTATTAACTGTTGAGGGGACCACAGGACCTTGGCCATGAAGTGTCCCATCCGCAAGGAAGCCATTCGAGCCAAGCGGGAAAATAACAAACAAGAAAAAGAAGTTAAAACCAGAACTAGCTACGCGGAAGCAGCGGCCCCGAATAACGGAAGAATCAATACCCCAAAGCTAGTGATGCCAAATGAGGGAAGAGGAATAATGGCTATGGTTATTTTCACTCATTTGGCAAACCTGGCTAATCCCGGCTCTTTCTCTGAAGAACTAAACCGTCTCCTGGAGAGGAACGGGACAAATAAAAAAGTTTGGTTCCCCGAAAACCCGCCCCCGGCAGAATTACTAAACATTCAGTTCGTCGACGTGTCTCAGGAGGAACAACAACCATCAAAAGTCGAAGAAAAGCAGAGCCTAGCGGAAAACCCCCAAAAGAAAGGGCAAGAAAAAACTTTGGAAGGAGAAGAAACTAAGAAAGGAGCGAAGAGGGAAAGGAAAAAGAAAATGAAGCAGAAGAAAACAACGGATGAAGAGGAAGAACAGGAAACCAACTACGTGGAGGTCTTCCTCACCGACAAGAAAGAGGTACTCGAAAGAGGGTATTTCTTCGTCGGTGAGGTCATGTGCCTGAAGGTAGTTGCTTCGCCCCTGTGCCCGCCCCCAAAGGACGACCTGGAACTACTCCTTCATAGCATCGCCGAAAAGGGGTACAAGTGGACCTATGAGGGACCCTTTTCACCCGAGGAAATGTCAGCGCTGCTTTTAAAATGTACGATCTACATACCAAAATCGTGTGTACACACAGTGAACACGTCTACATAAAAAAGTATAAAAAGTGGTCAGAAAATATCCAAAATAAAATATTAAAGCGTAAAAGTGATAAAATTCGATATGAAGTTAACTGAGTAAAAGTTCAAGGGAGTAAAATACAACGAACGAGATCAAAAGTGATATAATATATATGAAGAGTTAAAAAATCTAATCATCTCTGTGCGTATAACAAATAACCAAAATTCAATGTGAATTATTTAAGGACTAGAGAATATAAGAAACCTAATTTAATAAATTTACAGAATGTATTAAAAAACCTAGTATATGTTAAAAATTTGTGAAATACGATGTGATTCAAATTGACAATGATAGTTGGACTAACTAGCGTAAAAAATGTTACAGCAACAGAACAAGAATTTAATATTTTAAATACCAAATAACCGTTAAAAGAATTGTATAAATGTTAAAATTACTAAAGGCAAAGTAATTAAAATTGTATAATTAAGGAACAACGATATATCATAATTTTTTGTCGAATAATTGTGTAAATATAGACCTTAAAAGAATAAATTTTCTTTTTCTAACTCTTTATAAGTAAAAATGTAAGCATAATGTTAGATTGTATAATGTTAACTAATTAAATTCCACGTCTCCGGGAACCTTTATCTTCCTACTTGTACTAATAACTTTCTCTTCTCTGCTAAATTATATTTTTCCCATTACTCACTACTTATTTTACATGTATGTAATATCTCTAATGTAATTCATCTCTTAATAAACCGTTGACCGTCCATATTTGGAAGGGCGTGACTTCACTATTTTTACTGACCATAAGCCTTTGCTCGGTGCTTGCTCGTCTCGTTCTACGTCTTCGGTGCACAGTGTAGTTGATACTCGTCCCCTTGACTCTATCTTACAGATAACGAGCCATATTCGCTATGTTCCTGGCTCTTCAAACGTCGTACCAGACGCACTTTCTCGCATTTCCGCGATTCCGGGCACGCAACACTCTCACACTGCGCCCATCGATAATTTGGCAATAGCGCTGGCCTAGGACGCAAGCACTGTATCACTCTTCCCAACTCGTTCTTCGCGACGTCGAATTGCCAGACAGTCCTTCCAGGCGCATCCTGGTCGACTATTCATTGCCTGACTTTCCTCGTCTTCTCATTCCTCTCTCTTACCGTCGGCATATTTTCGACCAAATTCCAGGACTTTCACACCCTGGCATCAATGCAACACGCAAGTTCATCGCACACCGCTTCGTATGGCCAGGTAAATGCCGACATGGCTAAATGGACTCGCTCATGCATGGCATGCCAGCGTGCCAAAGTCCATCGCCACACGAAAACTCCTCTTGTCCCTTTTCCTCTGCCTTCGTCACGTTTTGACGCAGTTCACGTCGATCTAGTAGGTCCTCTTCCTTACTCCCGTGGTTGCAATTATCTTCAAACCAAGATCGATAGTTTTACTGGTTAGCCAGAGGCAGTTCCTATCCCGGACATCAGAGCCTCCACCATCTCAAGCTTTCGTATCAGGATGGGTTGCTCGTTTTGGTGTTCCGTCCATGACCATGACTGACCGTGCTAGACAATTTGAATTTCACCAATGGGATGCACTCATGTCAGCGCTCGGCTCCTTTTGTCTACGTACCACCACTTACGATCCTCAGAGCAACGCCGCAGTTGAACGTCTGCACAAGACCTTCAAAGCAAGCTTACGCTCCACATATCCCAATATCACTTCGGTGGACAAGCTACAAATGATTCTCCCTGGTATTCGCTCGTCCTTGAAAGAAGAGTTGGCCTCTTCCGCAGCTGAAATGGTGTATGGTACTCAACTTCATCTCCCTGGTCAATTCTTTTCTTCTTCTAACCAACCTCTACCTTCTCACCTCGATCCTGCTTCTTATGTACACGATCTTATACGGGTGATGGCTGAGGTTATGCCTACCGCCCCTAGAGTGCCTGCCAAGCACAAAAGCTTCGTGCCGAAAGAGATGACAAAATGTCCCATGTTTTTTTCCGTCACGATTCAATTCGCTCTTTTTGCATCTGTCTATGATGGACTCTTTTTCACAATTCCTAGTAAGCTGAAGTTGTTCGTCAATCAGCTTGTCAACAAGCAGGATACTGTTTCCATAGACCGCCTGAAACCCGCCTTTATTGAAAATGTTCATCTTGGGCAACCTTTTCCCACTTCTTCTCCCACTATAACCCTTTATGGTCCATGACATCCCCAAAATAACCCCCAAACCACCCTTACAAACACTCCTCATACACAAACTTCACCTTCCGTTTGCTACCTCCGCCTCTTCTATTGCAGGAACCCTCGTCGGCAGCGGTGGTCAGTCAGGAGCAAATCTCTCCACTACTGGCCACCCCGTCAGTGGAAAACCGGACTCGAGACTCCCACGTCCCACTTGACGCCATCTCAGAAAAAAACAAAGAAGCAGATCACCTTCGCTTCGTCAACCTCCACTCGTGCCGGTGCCACTCTCAACGCAACTGGTACTGCTACAGCGAATATGTGTCACCGTGCTTGCTGCCAAGCCACTGCCACTGTGGCACCCTCGCTCCCCTCATGAAGAGACCTCGGTGTTATCACAACGAGCAAGACGATATTAAGAAGGAGGAGAGTAACTTTCTTTGGTGGGGAGTAATTGTAGCACTACAAGATTTTTATAATCCGTAATAATCCCAAAATAAACAAAATCATGTACGTGTATAATTGATTTCTGTAGTACTCCAAATATAATTAAAATCAATTTGTTATCCTTCAAAGTAACTGGTATATGCAGTGTAAATTATATATATATATATATATATATATATATATATATATATATATATATATATATATATATATATATATATATGTATATATATATATATATATATATATATATATATATATATATATATATATATATATATATATATATATATATATATATATATATATATGAGGAATTAAACCACATTCTCCGAAGACAATTTAATTCAGAACAGTTTCGGTGTATCTCACACCCTTTTTCAACTGACACTGGGCAGAAAATATAAGAGAAATGCATATAAGCATAACACAAGATCCCCTCTTTTCTCCCCCAATCCCCTACTTGTGGCTAATCTGGGGGGGGGGAGGCCTAAACATATTGAAGGGCTGGCATTTTACTATTTTGTTTATTTGCGATCTTATTACAGGATTTAAAAAAAATTGACCATGATTTTGATACCTTTTTTAATAATTTGAATAATTTGCATGTCTCCATCAAATTTAAATATGAATGGGAATATGATCATAGATTACCCTTTTTAGATGTCCTCATTAATAAAGATCACCATGAATTAAAACGACGTGTATAGGAAACCAACCCACTCGAATGCCTATATACATTATTTTTCGTTTCATGATAATACTGTTAAAAAATCGGTAATTTCTAACCTTTTCCTTAGAGCATACAAAATATGTCATCCTTCCTATTTAGATGAAGAAATTGTCATTATCAGGACCATTTTTTCTAATTTGTATTACCTCGATTGGTTCATATCGTCTGCCCATTTTTCAGCTAGGAAAACATTCTATGGTAATAAGCCTTCCCGCACTAACGACTTCAATAAATGTATAACATTGCCATTTAATAATAAATTAAATAGTGTAAAGGGCATACTTGGAAAAGCGGGTATTAATCTAGACTTTAAATATAATAATTCCTTAAACCAATTGATGATGGCCAGGAAACCCAAAGAACATCATAACATAGGAGTATATGCTGTACCATGCAACGATTGCCATGAAGTAAGTTTATATAGGGGAAACGGGGAGAAATCTAGACAAAAGATTGTACGAACACAAAAGAGATATTAGAGTGGGCAGCGAAAGTAGTAGAATATTTTGCCATGTTAGAGACAAGAATCATAGGATCGATTTCAATGGAAGTAAAATGTTATTTAAATCGGCTAACTATGTTAAGAGAAGAATCGTAGAATCGAGCTTGATATCGTCAGTTCCTAATTTAAATCTATCTGAGGGTCAATTTTCTTTTAATCTTGTAATAAGATCGCAAATAAACAAAATAGTAAAATGCCAGCCCTTCAATATGTTTAGGCCTACCCCCCTCCAAATTAGCCACAAGTAGGGGATTGGGGGGAAAAAAAGGGGATCTTGTGTTATGCTTATATGCATTTCTCTTATATTTTCTGCCCAGTGTCAGTTGAAAAAGGGTGTGAGATACACCGAAACTGTTCTGAATTAAATTGTCTTCGGAGAATGTGGTTTAATTCCTCATCTTTTCTTGCGATATTGCATTAATTTTCATCATATATATATATATATATATATATATATATATATATATATATATATATACGAGTATATATAGAAGTCAATTTAGAATTCCCCTATATTAAAAGATTCCCCTAGAACCACCTTGCTTAAAATATCTTCCTACCAACAATAAATGTTCCACAATTCAGGTTAACTAATTCATCTCAAAGGTGAGAGTACTGTACTTATATACATATTTTCATTATTACAGACCCAAATTTATTTATTAACATTGTGACCCCGTAAGAGGCGCGGCGATTTGCCATCCTGGCAGCCATGCTGACGGGATCTAGCGCTCCGTCTGGCCCTAGCTTAGCCACTCTTCCTTCCTTCAGATAGCCTGTATTTCTCCCCTACTTCGTCGCTTTTCAAACAACCTCTCCCACAGCTTTCTCTGGTCAGCCTCTAATTCATGTAGACGTGCAAAGTCGGGGTCACCCGAAGTTTGTGTAAATTGCTCAAAGGTCGCACACGATAAGTCCAGATCGTGTGTGGCCAAGTGTGTCAATTGAGGAGAGCCGCACCCCGCTTCTTCGAAGCAATGTGGGGCATACCTCGTTGAGAAAGAAATCCTGCCCGGTCAGGCCCAGGATCGACTCTCATTCCGCGAAGCTAAGGACTTGGTCCTGGCGCACCCGGCTCTGCCTGGGACGTCATATGCCTCAATAGTTAGAAAGGCACCCTCTTCTCCTGGCCCATCCAGGCCAATGAGCACGTTTGTTTTCGCGCCCATTCAGAGCCCTTTTGCAGGTTTTACCCAACCCGGGCGTTCGTTTGGTAAAGCTGGCAGCAAAAAGGGTTCATACCCAGCCCCGGCTAAAACCAGACTCCCGCCTCTTTCCCCAGCGTGACCGTTTCCCGTAAGGCAAAACGGCCACGCGCCTCCACTGACTCGTTAGACTCACAGGAGGCAACACCCCTGAAGTTGGTCGGTAGACCATCTTCCGGGATTCCTAAAGCTGTTCCCCGAAAGGAGGACAGCAACAAAGGAGCTTCGGCTCCTTCGCCCACGCCTAGTGGTAGAGGGAGTGGCTCGGAGACGGTGGTTCCTCGAAAAGAGGGCCCCCCGCCTCCGAAGCTACAACGCCCGCCTAAGGTTTCGAGGCGGAGGGAGGAAAAGACTCCCATGGCGAGCCTAACCTCCCCCAATAAGTCCTCGAAGGTGACAGTGGCTTCAGCGCTTTGTCCGGCCAACAGCGCCCGGGGTTCTGCCCCCGGGAAGCGTACGGCCATTCCCGTGATGGCCTTCTGTTCGAGGAGGGCCCCCGCGTCTCCTCCGAGCTAGGCCTGGAGGGCATATTCCTTCAATGGAATTGCCGTGGACTCCGAGCTAACTGGGAGGAGCTTGGGAGGCTTGCCTCGTCTCGTTCCCCGTAAGCTATCTTTTTGCAGGAGACAATGCTACGCGCGTGCCCCCTGCCTGCCCTCCCGGGGCCTAAGGGTCTCGCGACCCCCCTACCGCGGGATGGCCGTCTGGGAAATGCGCGGTTTACACCCGGCATGATGTCTCCGTTCTTCCTTTCTCTTTAGATACCTCCTTTAAGGCAGTGGCTGTGCAGCTGCACCTGGATAGGAGGTATACTATCATTTCTGCGTACATTCCACCATCAGCTGACTTCGACGCGGGGGACTTCCGCCGCGTCGTGGCACGGTTGCCGAGGCCCATTCTCTTGCTTGGAGATCTGAACGGCAGGCATCCTCTCTGGGGAGATTACTCCATAAAGCCCAGGGGACAAGTCCTTCCTGATCTGATCGAAGAGCTTGAGATGGGTATCCTAAACGTGGAATAGTTTACGCATCACTGTTCGAGAACCGCTTCATTTTCTTGCCTTGACCTATCTTTGTGCTCTTCGGATACACAGCCTGATTTCTATTGGGGATGTGGTCGATGACCTCCATGGTAGTGATCACTTTTTCATTCAAATTTCATTTTCAGGGTAACTGCCGCCTGAGAGCCCACCTCAGTGGTGCTTGGCACGGGCGCGGTGGCCTGCATTTTTAGGAAATGACCGAATTCTCTATCTCAGTCGAGGAGTTTAGGTCGGTAGATGAGGCCGTTGAGTTTTGAATTCCTGTCCCGGCCAGGAATTCAAAACTTTTTTCCCCTGGCGTTATTTCTGTCTTCTCGGTAAAGGATCGCCTTCACTGTGCCGCCCTCTGCTCCCTTTGATTCTGGATTCTTCTAATGTCCCTCTCTCTTGCCTTTAAAAACCTCCGGTTTCTTGTCTCATTTGCTCATTCGCGTCCAATTCTTATTTTCTTGTACTATATGTATTTATAGTCAGCTACACCAGGTTTCTGCATCTGCATAGCCCTGTGGTGGTTGTATTATCACCCGCGGATCCTGTAGTTGCTTTCTTTGTGTATATATATATATATATATATATATATATATATATATATATATATATATATATATATATATATATATATATATATATATATATATATATATATATATATATATATATATATATATTTATATATATATATATTTATATATATATATATTCTATGTATATATATATATATATATATATATATATATATATATATATATATATATATATATATATATATATATATATATATATATATTCTATATTGGTTATTATTACCATGTCCATATTATTTCAGTATTTAATATACTGTATGTGTACAATTTCACCATTTGATAGGTCCAACAGGGTGATTATTTGTGAGGTTTCTCATTAAGCCTATTTCACCTTGCAATTCGGGCGTCGCTACAGATATAACTGAGACCCATACGACATTAAACGCCCTAAACTTGTACAATCACGAAACACACCCTCTATCACCTCACTAAGGAATCTGTAGACATGCCCGGAGGATGTGGTGATGTTCCTGCTGTCCACCCGCATCACAAAGAGAGGCCTGGAGGTAAAAAAATACAAATTCTCTGTCAAACTAATGTGTATTAATGCACATCTTTGTGCTGAAGGAACGTTACTGAACCAGCACAAACTACCTTCTCCCCATTCTCATTATTTTCAGATTCCAACCACTACGACCCCCATGCAATTCCAGACACTCTCTTCCTGAGCCTCCTTTCTATCGTGGTAGGGTTGAAATGCACTTAATTCAAAGCTCACACATTTATGCCTATGTGTTGCATAAAACTATTGCTCACTAAAATGCAAGGCCTCATCCTTTTTACACCTACCACCACATGTCATTTGCTGACCAGTCAACACACACTAGAAATTTCACAAACAGTGTTCCAGAGGGATCGGTACTTACACCAACTCTATTCAACCTGTAGATGCACTACATATGTGCCCCCTACGCTTCCCATATAAACATAGCTTCCTATACAGACGACATTACATGTACACACTAATATACAAACACAGCCACCCAAATTCTTCAACCCTGCCTAAACACACTTCCTATATGCTTCATCACATACAGACTCAATATAGCCCCAGCTAAATCTACACCTACCCCTCTGGCTAAATGGACAACACAACATAACTATACCTCTAATCTCATAATAAACAACATTCCCATACCAAACAGACAGAAAAAAATACTTGGAGTAACACATAATACATGAATGTCATTTAAACAACGTATCACAAACATAAAAAAACAACAAAAACAAATGCTCTCGGATCTCTTGCCAGCACAACATTCGTTTACAACAAAGAAACCACAAATCACATTATACAAACAATATATACGTTCAGTGATTTTCTATGTAAGCCCTGTTTGGGCCTCTAACCTCTCTGAGACACATGACAACACAATTCAAATACAAAACAAGGCCCTAAAACTCATCACAGGTTGCGCAGCTACTGCATTCACAGAACACCTACACCACGAAACTAGGGTCTTTAAAGTCAAGGATCACTTGGACATGAGAGGCACATAAACACTTCCCGCAATCTCCACAAAGCCACAAACTGCATGTCAGATCACTGACACACTCCAAGGAACATCAAAACAACACCTAGTACACGATATCAAACACAAATACTCTCATCACTCCCATCTTGCCTCCTTGCACCCATAGTCTTTATTTAGATGCCTCCTTGTCCCTATAGTATTTATTTAGGTGACTCCCTATGCCATAGTTTTTATTTAGATGCCTCCTTGCACCCATAGTCTTTATTTAGATGCTCCCTGCGCCCATAGTGTTTATTTATGTAAATGCCTCATTGTGCCCATAGTCTTTATTTAAATGCCTCCTTGTTCCCTTAGTCTTTATTTAGATGCCTCCTTGTTCCCATAGTCTTTATTTAGATGCCTTCTTGTGTCATAGTCTTTATTCAGATGCCTACTTGTGCCTATAGTCTTTATTCAGATGCCTCCTTGTGCCCATAGTCTTTATTCAGATGCCTCCTTGTACCCAGTCTTTATTTCTCGTTCTCTCTCTCTCTCTCTCTCTCTCTCTCTCTCTCTCTCTCTCTCTCTCTCTCTCTCTCTCTCTCTCTCTCTCTCTCTCTCTCTCTCTCTCTCTTTCTCTTTCTCTCTCTCTCTTTCTTTTTCTCTCTCTCTCTCTCTCTCTCTCTCTCTCTCTCTCTCTCTCTCTCTCTCTCTCTCTCTCTCTCTCTCTCTCTCTCTCTCTCTCTCTCTCACGAACTCGAACTCGTAGTGATCAGACGTGTCGACTCGTCGCTCTCCGCTCAGAAAGACATCCCTGAATATTTACATGTTATCTCTTGCTTTCTTTGTTATAGTGCTTTGCTAGAGCCAGTGTATTGCGTTTGGAGTGTCTCACTAGTTTAGATCAGGGATTCCCAATCTGAGGCCATATGGCCCCAAAGGAGCCATGGCAAATTTATGGTGGGCCACAGACAATTTGGGGAAGTGATGGGGCCTCAGGTCCAATGAAGGGGGTAACAGAGCTTCATTTTTTTTATAAAATTATTATAGTAATTCGAAAACTATCTAATTATCGGCCTTTTAACAATATGGCATATTTGACTATATTATGTGGTTCTTCATAATCTGTTAATCTAGTGACAAGCAACTATTTACGGGTTACTAATCATAAAACATTGAGTTTCTTTTTCATCGATATACAAAAACGTTGTAATGAGTTATTAGTTATACGTTTGGCAGCGTCGTATTTATGTTCCACACCCACAACACCAATACTCGTTGCAGTTGCTAACTCAGTCAGTCAGTCAGTATCCATGTTCCAAGTTGTACCATCATTTCTGCTCCGTGACAACCTTGTTTGTGTGCAGTATTTTTTCTTATTTTGGTGAGTATCTTTTCAATCATCATAAAATAACTAATATTATATGGTGACTCTAAACATAATATTTATAAGATATATGCTACCAATAAGGATATTTTTACGTGCACTCTTTACTGTGTCGCATTTCTAGTAGATATAACATCTCTAACGATTACCTTATTTCTCTTTAAATTAATTGCTAACGACAAAATCATTGCAGCTGCGCGGCGTTGCTTATACGAAATATTTATTGTTTCAATAAATATTACGTTTTCTGGTGGTAATATTTGCTTACATTTATTGTTCATTAAGTGTTTAAATGGTGTCATAAGCATAAAGCCAAATATGAATACCAGCATTCATAAACTATAAAGGTTATTAACCGTTTCTTAGGGCGAAGTGGAACACCCCCCGCCCTGCAGCTTTGCGATCTAATATTAAGCTGCATCAAATAATTAAAACTATTATGTAGTGGTTAATCGTTGTAAACTATTTACCTAGTAAAATAAATAATATCATATTTTATATATTCTTGAAAATATATATTCGTACAGTATGAGTATATACAATTTAGTTCAATATAAATTACATACAAATGTTCAAACATTTGCGTTTTTATCTTCTCAATAATTATTTTATTTTAGGTTTTCAAGGAAATTAGGAAAGTTTTGTTTTATTTACAACTCAATATATACTATATATATATATATATATATATATATATATATATATATATATATATATATATATATATATATATATATATATATATATATATTGTATTCCACAGATTACCCATGGCTGATAAGGTGAAGAAGAAATGTCGACAATACTAAAGCGAGTTTTACCATACGGTTTTATACAGTCTTCAAACAATATAACAAAGCCAATGTGTCTTATATGTTTAACAGAGCTTTCTAATGAAACATGCGCCCAAGTAAGTTTCTAATACATCTGGAGAATACGCATAAGGATAAGAAAGACAAACCCTTAGATTATTTTAAGAAGCTTCATGATGCTTTCTAAGGAAGGAACACTATTGATTCTATGCTTAGCCAAGGCAAAGTTAAATTAGACAAAGGTTTAATTGTATCTTACGAGATTTACAAGCTAATAGCAAAAATTGGAAAACCCCATACTATTGGTGAAGATTTAATTTGCCTGCAATATCTGTGGTAATTTCTACTGTTATGCAACAGAATTCCAAACAAATTACGAAGGTAATCGCATTAAGCAACAATTCAGTATCAATACGCATTTATGAAATGGCAAGGGATGTAGAAAATCAACTAGTTGCCCTTTTACATGTAAAGAATTTTGCGTTACAAATTGATGAAGCATCTGTAATGTTAATCATGCCCTTCTTATGGTGTATGTTACGTTTTTTGGATGATAATAGTGAACTTAAAGAGGATATCGTTTTTGCTTGCAGTCTTGTGATAGATATTAAAGGGGAAACAATTTTCCAAGGGGCTTCATTGCATATCTAAAACAAACTGTGCCTAATGTTTATTGCATACACTGCTTGGTTCATTGTCAACATTTGATTGCAAAGAATTTGGGAGGACGTCTGAAAGAGCTCTTGATATTGTAATCAGGCTACCAACCTTATCAAGTCAAATCCACTTCAAGACCGTCTGTTCCGACAACTCTGCTCAAACACTGAAGAAGAGTTTGAACATTTACTTTTGCATACAGAGATGAGATGACTTTCTAAGGGTAACTGAAGGCGTCGCTTCGTTGAACTCTGGGAGAGTGCTGTGCCATTTTTGAATGGTAAGGCGCTTGGAGAAGAAATCTTAACTGCCAAGTGTGACATATTCTACCTTTCAGATATATTTGACAAGCGAAACATGCTGAACAAACAGCTATAAGATAAAAATACAAATATTTTAACTTCCAAAGAGGCAATCAGCTCTTTCCTTGGAAAACTTAATCTGTTTAGGATTAATATTGGGAGTAAAAAATTGTTACATTTTCCAACCTTCGCCACTCTTGAAGAGGAACTGCATGAAGATGATATTTTAGTGTATATTGATCACTTGAAAAAATTGTACAATGATATGGAAATTAGGTTAAAAGATTTCTTGGAAATGAACATTCCAAGTTGGGTTGTAGACCCATTTAAGACAAATGCCGCTGATGTTCACATCATACTGCAAGAAAGCCCCATTGAGTTGCAGAGTAATCAAACTGCTCAAGCTAAATTTAAACATGGCCTCAATACCTTATGAAAAAGTAGTGAAATTGCAATCAAATTCCCATTGCTTTGGCAGGAAGTAAAATTATATTTCATTGCCTTTCCAACGTCTTACTTAGTTGAGTCAGGCTTTAGCTGAGTTTCTAAAGCTAACAACCGCTTAGAAATTGTAAGTAGAGGTGATCTTCGTCTGTCTCTAACAACCATGGACCCTGACATTTAAAACATTGCGCAACTACATCAACCACAAGGATCTCACTGAAAAAACACACAAAGAAAGCTAATATGATATATTTGTTTTTATTTTGCTAAAGGATTCTATTTTTTTGAAGTCAAAAGATAATAATTTTTTTAAAGGTTACTTATTTTCTTAGTGTCCTTTGAAGTTTTTTGTTTTTGTTACTTTTAAACGTCTCCTGAAGACTCATCTCTTCAGAATTGCCTTCTCTCCCCTGTAAACTTTCTCTACACTCGCTACACAACCTGTGCTCTTGGAGGGCTAACAGCCCTGAAGGGCGCATTATAAATACCTATTATTATTTTATTAAACCCACAAGATATTTTTTATGTTAGTAAAATATAATAAAGGAGAATATATGTACAAATAATGGACACTGATATTTTTATGGAAGGTATTATAATATTGAAGTACTATTTTTCTGCTAATAATGCCAAGGGGGCCACAAAAATATTGAAGATCCGAAGGGGTGCCATGAACTAAAAACGTTTGGGAACCACTAGTTTAGATCATCATTACCTTCTCTAGTTTTGGTTTATATTCATTCCTTGTTTGTGTTGCAATATCTTTTGCCCTATCAGGTATTGCGTTGTCTTCACTGCCAGGACAGAATAGAACAAAGCTAAGTTTATTTTTTCACTTTTTTTTTACTGTTATAGTTTCATTTCTATTATTTTCCCCATACTTTATTCAATTTAAATTCAATTTACTCAGAACACTTTAGACTGTGTGGTAGTTTCCACTGAGTCTGCTCTCTGAGTTTGACAGCTTTATAATCTACATCCTGTTTATGTGACATTCCAGCTCAAAAATTTAGCTTACTTCCTCCCTCTACTCTTATTGTAATGACACATCACAAAATACATATATCAAACAGTCATACAAATAAGAGAAATAAAAACAAATCACATACGCACACAAACATACATTCCTTTTAGCTCTTCTTTTTCTAACCTTAAACACACTTTAATACACGCCCTAATACACATCCCTCAAACACACATACATACACTTCTACTCAGACATCACACAAAAACACAACCAAATAAGTAAGGCAAATACAAATCGCACTCATACAAGTAAGATATATGCATACAAATTACATACGCACACGCATATACAATCCTCTCAGCTCTTCTCCCTTACCTTTTATTTCAACCTTAAACACACACACTCATCGCTCTAATACATCAAGCCACATAAATCAAGCACACACACACACACACATACAAATCGCACTATTCCACATACACTCAACACGAAGATTTTTGCTCAGCCATTATCGCACATCCCTCAGACAGTCCCAGAGGTGAGAGGTTTCACACACACACACACACACATATATTCTAGGATAGAGACAATATGCCAGGAGCAGAGAAGTTGAAGGTACAATGCCATAAATGCACAGGTACTCGTTGGTGCATCGATTTCAGAGAAGGGAATTTTAAGCATATTACTCGAGATAGCCTTTGTATGTTTTGTCAGGTTGAGTTGGGATGTGGAGCAACGACATCATCGCGAGATGACCGTTGTAAGGGATCACGTGGGGTACTTAGAGGGAAATTGCCTCCGAGAGTTGACGGAACTGAAAAACCGGGTCAGTTAACTTTGGGAGGAGGTCAGCCTGCTTAACCACGTGATGAGGACGGCGACTTCCACTGGTGGAAATGCGAGAGACCGTAAGAGAGATAGATAGGGAGGAAGGAAATAATTATAGGAAATCTGGACGGGGAAGAGTTGGTACATCCTGCTCTGGGGAGGGAAAGAGGAACAAAATAGAGGTGGAAAAGGGTCAAAGTGCGAGGGGAACGAGATGAACGGAGTAGAAGCGGAAATGAGTCAAAGTGCGGGGGGGAGGGGCAACCAAGTTGGTGCTCGCCCTAAAGACCCCTTGACTGCTAGGGAGAATGGCGGGAGAAACTTCGATGCCAGCCGCAGTTATGCCGAAGTTGTGGCTTCGTCGGTTTCTCCCGGCAGGAACCCAGCGCAGTCTGAGGGGTTAGATTCTGGGAACCAGGTTGCAGCCTCTGGTGGGGCTCCTGTAAGCGAGGAGAAGAAACAGGGAAAACATAGGAAGGGAAGAGGAATTGCTGAATCAACCACTGGTGAATCGGTGATGCCCATGATGCGCACAGAGGTGGAAACCGGGTCGCAACCTCTAGTGGACCTGACTCAACAAGAATAAAAGGAAGAGAAAAAGAAAAAAGAAAAGCAGGGAAAGGGAGTTGCTGCAGTAGCCAGGGGTGAATCGATGACACCATTGGAGGAAACAGAGATGAATAGTAAGTTAGGCTTCGGGACCACGAAGAAGAAAGCAACGCATCTGAACCGATTTGCGTTGCGGTCAAATGGGAAAGTGCAAGGCGTTGGTGTGAGGGACTCTCAGGCCCGAGGTCTAGAGAGTCACCTTGCAAAAGGTTTTGGATATAGATGCCTTCCGGGTGGGGGCGACGAAGCACTCGGGAGGGAGGTCGAGGGGGTGGAGATTTTCTCCAGGAACTGTGTACTCATCTCGATGGTGAGTGGGAACGATCTCTTTCTCAGAGAGGGAGGGGTCGGTAACACCGAAGCCATCCTGATGAATGCTATGGTGACTGCGGATGATCTTCGCGCTAAGACCGACCGGGGATTGTTAGTAGGGATTGTACCCCGAAAGTTTGCGAATATGCACACAACTAGCAAACTTCTGGGTAACAATGAGAGATTAGGGCACCTATGTGCAATGATAGGCGTCAAATTCTTGGATCCACTTGATCGGTTCTTTGGATGTGACGACCTGTACACAAAGGATGGTGTCCACCTCAGTAGCCGAGGTAAGAGAGTTCTAGCTAATCTCATCGACCAGAACGCCTTCTGGGTAATGAGGGCGACACGAGCATGACCGGTAGAATGCTTCGGGAATAGAACAGGGTTAGGGTCAGAAGGGGAAGGCGTGGAGGCCCCCGTCACTGGTGAATCCCACTCACCTCGAGCGAAAGTGGGTATAGAGAACTCTGCTGCCGAGGAAGAACCGAGCTCCGAGGGAGGGGTCGGTAACACCGAAGCCATCCTGATGAATGCTATGGTGACTGCGGATGATCTTCGCGCTAAGACCGACCGGGGATTGTTAGTAGGGATTGTACCCCGAAAGTTTGCGAATATGCACACAACTAGCAAACTTCTGGGTAACAATGAGAGATTAGGGCACCTATGTGCAATGATAGGCGTCAAATTCTTGGATCCACTTGATCGGTTCTTTGGATGTGACGACCTGTACACAAAGGATGGTGTCCACCTCAGTAGCCGAGGTAAGAGAGTTCTAGCTAATCTCATCGACCAGAACGCCTTCTGGGTAATGAGGGCGACACGAGCATGACCGGTAGAATGCTTCGGGAATAGAACAGGGTTAGGGTCAGAAGGGGAAGGCGTGGAGGCCCCCGTCACTGGTGAATCCCACTCACCTCGAGCGAAAGTGGGTATAGAGAACTCTGCTGCCGAGGAAGAACCGAGCTCCCATGAGAAGATGGCAGGGTTGTGCCCATTTCTGGCGAACAGGCTTTATCTCAAACTGGGGGAGTACGGAGCCTTCTAGCGGCGGAGAAGATCCTGGTCTCTACGGGGCAGATCTCTGCGACTCGGGGGGCACTCGAGGTGATGTGTCCGTGTCAGGGTACAACAACTCGACCGTACCGCAGGGAAACGCCTAAGGGTATGGGACGTGAGGAATAGCCCCGGTTCCCTTAAATGCCTATTCCTTAACGCCAGGTCAATACGAAACAAGTGTGACGAACTTGTAGTCATATTGTCAGGTGACACTTGAATAGACGTAGTTGCCATCGTAGAAACCTGGCTTCACACTGACACTCGAGATTTCGAGGGTGAGTATATGATTCCCAGTTACACGATATTCCACCGCGATAGACCCAATCGAGAAGGCTGCGGAGTATTGTTATACGTCCGTAACTGCTTTCCCGCGGTTGATTGCAGTGTTAGAAGTGTCTACGAGATCCTAGGGGTAGACATAAATCTTGTCAGCTCCCTATACTGACTCGCGGTGGTATACAGGCCACAAAGGCAGCCCGAGGAAGCGGACTCGAACCTGTACGCTAAACTTGCCGAGTTGGTGGAAAATCGCCCAAGCCTGATTATGGGCGATTTTAACTGTGGATGAGTTGACTGGGGTGACAGATCGTGCGACGGGGAGGGGAGATGACTCATCGACTTCGCTGACAATAACTTTTTGACACAGTAGGTCGAAGAGCCGACGAGAGGTGAGAACTTATTGGACGTGGTGTTCACCACTGAGGATGGCATGGTCTCTGGACTGAGCGTGGGTGAATGTCTGGGTGGTAGCAATCACCGAACAGTCTTATTCACCTTACACACTCCTTGCGGCAGTCCCTTTCGCCATGCTGCCTACAAACTCGATTACTGCCGCGCTAACTTCAACGGTCTACGAGATACGATGAGCCGACTGGAGCCTGTAATTGGTGCAAGTGCCTCAGCCAACTGGCTGACATTCAAAGACCGCCTCATGAACCAGCAGTCCAGGTTCGTTCCCCAACAAGAGGTGAATGAAAAATCTGTTTAACCTAAATGGTTCAATCGCAGCATTGCCTCGGCAATTCGCAAGGGAAAAAAGAGCTACGCTAAGTGGAGAAGTAGTGGTAGCAACGAGGGTCTAATGCAGTATAGACAAACATTAGAACTGTTAAAAAACTGGTACGCCAAGCTAAACGTAATGATGAACTTCGGGTCGCGTCCCTCTGCAAAGAGAACTTAAAGGAATCCTTCCTGCACGTAAATAGATACAAACCAGTTCACCAGCGCATAGGCCATCTAAGAGATGACGTTGGCGCTTTGCAAGAGTCGAATCTGTCTATCGCTAACGTGTTGAACGACTACTTCACCTCTGTGTTTACAGTGGAAGAAGATAGTCCCACCCCGAGGCCGTGGGTGTATCTCAATGAAGGGGAAAACCTAAGCGAGATAATATTAGACAACGAGGAAGTGGAGGGTAGAATAGAGAAACATAACCCGTACAAGTCTCTAGATCCAGATGGCTTTCTTCCTAGAGTCCTTCGTGAAGTGAGCGGTCAGGTTGCTCCACAACTTACTGTGATCTTTAACGAATCATTGGAAACTAGGAAGTATCAGAGGACTGGAGGACGGCGGACGTGACCCCCATATTTAAGAAGCGAGAGATCGAAAATTCGGGTAACTACGGGCCTATAAGTTTGACCTCCGGTGAGGGCAAAATTTTAGAGAGCATGATAGCAGATAAAATAGTAAAGCACCTAGAAAAAAACAACTTGATCTTGGATTCCCAACACGGATTTCTTAGGAACCGATCGTGTCTCAAAAATCTACTAGAATTCTTTCACGGCATTTTGAGTAAGTTCGATCGTAGTCGGGCCGTGGACGTCTCATATATAGACTTTCAAAATGCCAACCGCAAGTTGATGTGCACACGCGCGGCTGGCATTACAAGTAGGGTGGCCAGGTGGATCGAGAACTGGTTGTCAGGCAAGCGACAAAGAGTGAGAATAAACGGGATAGCCTCTAGAGGGGCCCCCGTGAATAGTGGGGTACCTAAGGGTTTCGTGCTCAGTCCACTCTTGTTCATCATCTATATAAATGATGTAGACGATAGGTTGCTTTGCTCGATATCCAAGTTCGGGGACGATACAAAATTAGGAGGCAGCGTGAGCTCACGCGAAGGAGTGGACAATCTACAAAGCAGCCTTCAGTGGTTAGGTGTGTGGTCGGAGACTTGGCAGATGCCATTTAACCTTGACAAGTGCAAGGTAATGGACATTGGCTATGCTAATCCTCAAGAAGACTACCACTTGTTAGGTAGAGTTCTGGAGGTGACGGACCTGGAAAAGGACTTGGGTGTGCAAATCAGCAGTGACCTGAAGTTTTCCAGGCAGTGTGCCGATATATAAAAAAGGCACAAAGGCTATTGGGTTACATAAAGAGGCAATTTCGCTTCCGTAACAAGGAGATTGTTTTAAAATTGTACAACTCTCTAGTTAGACCTCACCTGGAATACGCCATTCAATTCTGTTCCCCTACACTGCGTAAGGACATAGATGGACTGGAACGTGTCCAAGCTAGAGTCACCAAGCTAATTCCCTCAATTAAGCACAAAGGCTATCAGCATATGCTCCAAGAATTGGGGCTTTTGTCTTTTAAGGGGTGTCGAAAGCATGGCTACAGAAGGATGTTTACGTTGAACACAAATCCGACCCGTAACCATGGTTACAAGCTCAATTTTTCCCCATTCCAGACTAGTATTTGCGGGAACTACTTCTCGTATAAGATCTGCGTTACATGGAACCGTTTCCCAGTCGAGATGGTGAATAGTTATCGATAGAACAATTTAAATCTAGACTGGACGATGTAATCCATGAATATGTATGAACGTAGATTATAGAAAAAAGTAAAATAGGTTTCAGCTATACTATTAAAATTTCCTGATTGTGATCCTTTTTCTCATCACAATAAGGTGTATTTTCCGCTTTCTGTGCCGGCAAAAGCGGGTGGAAGAGGTGGGAGGAAGAGCCTTCGCCTGTGCCATGCTTTCTCTTAAGCTATAGGTTATGGCCTTCCCAAAATAGTACCTCCACGGTATGGACACCAATGTCTTTTGAGGTACAACTTTTTCTTGTGACCCCTTGTGACTGTATCTATCTCCCCCCTCTCTCTCTAGCTAGGAGAGTGAAGTCCAGTATAAGGTCTGCAAAGCGTGCCGAGGAGTTCCGAATGGCGAGAATTTGCAAAGAGAATCCCAAGGAGTTCTTTGGTTATGTAAACAGCCGTAAACCAATCCGTCGGACGATTGGCCCTTTATGAATGAGGAGGGGGCATTAAATCACTCATGCAGAAAATGCAAACCTGCTGAACGACTACTTCTCCTCAGTGTTCACCGAAGAGTGTGATCCCATCCCCCAGCCCACGGACTCTTACTTGGGTGAGAAGCTGGAGGAAATGGAATTCACCCAAACCGAAGTAGAAAAAAGAATCACTGACCTAAAGACGAATAAGTTCCATGGTTCGTAAGGGTTTCTACTTAAAGTGTTGAAAGAGGTGCGTGATGAAGTGTCACGCACTATGGGCACAATCTTCAACATGTCAACCCGGACTGGATGCGTTCCTGGAGACTGGCGTGAGGCGGAGGTGACTCCTATCTTCAAGAAAGGACACTCTAGCCAACCGTTGAACTACGAACCTATTAGTTTAACTTCGATAGTTGGTAAATTCATGGATAGCATCATAGTGGACAAAATAACGTCATATTTAGAGTCCAACTTGCTATTGAGAAGTTCCAAGCATAGGTTCCGAAAGCAACCCGTGACGAATCTTGTTCAATTCTTCCACTTCGTTTTCAGTGAGCAGATCGGGATAAGGCGGTGGATGTTATCTTCTTAGACTTTTAGAGAGCCTGGGCATAGACGGAAATGTAGCAGATTGGATAGAGAACTGGCTAAGCGGCAGATGGCAACGGGTGGTATTGAATAGACAGGATTCTGAGTGGGTCTCGTTCATAGCGGTGTTCCTCAAGGTTCTGTCCTGGGACCACTACTGTTCTTCATCTATGTTAACCACATGGATAGTGACATAGTTGCGAAATTTCTAAATTTGCCGATGATACCAAGCTTGGTATGAACGTTGAAAAGGATGGAAATACAGCCCGCCTACCTGAAGATCTTCGGAAGACTGGGGAGTGGTCGGAAACGTGGTAAATACCTTTTAACGTGAAAAATGCAAAGTGATGCATATCGGCCACCGAAACCCCCAATTACTGTATATCCTTAAGGGCAATGCTCTTGAATGCACTGATACTGAGAAAGACTTGGGTGTAACTATCACTAGTACCCTCAAGTTCTCGAAGCAGTGCATTGAGGTGAAGAAGAAAGCCCAAAGGATGTTAGGCTACATAAAGCGACAGTTTGGATATCGGAACAAGGATATAGTTCTCTGTTTGTACAACTCCCTTGTCCGGCCTCACCTGGAGTATGCCGTACAATTTTGGAGTCCTTCGTTTCGAAAGGATATCGCAAGCCAAGGCAACCAAACTGATTCCCTCTATCAGAAACAAAGGGGTACGAAGATAGGTTACGGAAATTAGATTTGTTCTCTTTGGAGTCCCAGAGACTGCGTGGTCAGCTTATCGAAGCGTTTAAAACACTTCGAGGCTTCGACAATGTAGACTACAGGGATATTTTCCGGCTTAGCGAGGGCAGAAACAGAAATCACGGCTACAAACTTGAACTGAAGCGTTACCACAGTGATCTGTGTGGGAAATCTTTCACATACAGCATCTGTGGTACTTGGAACGCACTTCCAGTGGAAGTTGTCAACAGTAATTCTGTTGAGCAGTTCTAGTCGAGACTAGACAAAGTCTTGAAAAATCGCCGTTTGGGCAATTAAACCGTTGCTGCGATTGTTCTTCTAGGGCGTCAATTGACACTTTCGGGGACTGCGCCTGCCCAACTGTCATGCTAAAGGTACCATTTTGAGTGGATCGTAAGGTATACTAGGGTACTTATTTTCCTTGTAACACACACTCTCTCTCTCTCTCTCTCTCTCTCTCTCTCTCTCTCTCTCTCTCTCTCTCTCTCTCTCTCTCTCTCTCTCTCTCTCTCTCTCTCTTTCGGGTCGAAAATAGGTTACGTCGCACATCGAAAAGAGGAATTTAAGTTTGGTCTCTGTCGTAGGTCCGTTAGGGGGGCGGGGGGCATTCGGAGGTACTACCTGTAGCATTGTTCTAAGATTAAAAATGGTTATTGCATTGGATATTTCCCATTGCCTCGGAAACGCTGCAATGGTCGCCCAGGCCTCGCGGACTCTTTGGCATGCTCATGCCCTGCAATTCTCAAGAGGTGGGTCAGCCCTGGTAGTCACAGTTGTGTAAAACAATGAAGAAGGTGAAAATAGAAGGAAGACTAAATGTTTAATAGAGGAATTAAGGAACATGACAAGAAAGGGACAGATAAAAATGGATAATTCTTGGAGATTGGGGAAAGCGAGCGAGAGGGGATACATAGAGGAGAAGTGGAAAGGATGGAACTGGAATAACCTTTCTCGTTTCTCTCTCACACAAGCACACACATACTTTATAACACTCTCTTATTTCTCTTTCCCTCCCTCTCTCATACACATACTTTATCTCAGTATATATTGGAAAAATACGAGAAGCTCCGCGTAGTCAAGCCAAAATTTACTGTTTGTCAGAGATCCATAAGGCCCATATTCCTTTGCACCCGTTCATGGCTATATTACTGACTTATAAATTAACCAAATTTATTTTCAAACTGTTTTTCCCTATTAAGTGTAATAAATTTACGATAAGCAATTCCTATGAATCTCAAAAAGATATTCTAGGACAAAAATTCACCAAAGAAACACCTAAATTGTATGTTTTTGATATAAAATCCCCTATTGTTAATGTAGCTTTTAACCAAACTATTTAAATAATTATGATTAACAAAATTTTCTCCGATCCACAGATATTTCATATATTTTCGATCTTTCTTTTTAAACAACATTTGCAACTTCTTTTAAGTCATATTTCACCCTCATAATACAAGATACCGGATGGAATTTTCACTAATTATTCAGATTTAATTTTACATCAATGTCTTGACTACTGCAAACCACTTTTTTGCCGTCCTTTTGTTCATCATTGCTTTTCTGTGTTTGATGCACCTATTCAAGTTCGGCAGTGTCTTGGTTACATTAAAACTCTGCTTCCAAATATTCAGATTACCATTGAAACAGAAAACCGAAATTCTAAAAAAATTTATAGATAACCAATTTCTACTGGTTTTAGGAGTAACTTTTATCTTATCTTTTCTGAAAATTCTAATTTATACAGGAAGGACTAATTTCTGCGATTTCCTAAATATTTTCGAAAGGCTAAAGTAATATATATATATATATATATATATATATATATATATATATATATATATATATATATATATATATATATATATATATATATTCGGTAATACTTCAGGTGGCACTGTTAGTAGGCTACAATATATGTCTTATGACGTCAGACGGTAGCTTCAGATGTGACCAATCACAGCGTTATATTTTTTTGTTGTTTTGGGGGTTTGTAACCTTTATTCTGTATTATTTACTAAATATCTGCTCCTCTGCTCGTTTATAGTTTTTTCTAAGTTAAGTAAGGTTACTTGATGTCTTTTATTGTTTTTTTCCCTTTTTTTCTTATTTTTTGTTTCGCTGCGAACGATAACAGCTTTTTACTGGCTACGTCGTAGCTATAAATAGGACCCGCTGCGCAAATGTTTGTGTTTCGTCATGGCTTCTTCGTGCTCCAGTTGTGCTTCTTCGTTTTTCGAATTCGGGTTTATTTTTCATGACCTCGAAAAACTTTTAGATTTTTTAGAGGCGCATAGAGTAATCGAGAAAACTATAGAATGCCCGAAATGCAGTGCGAATTTAAATTTTCAGGAAAATTTAATGTTTCATTGCGATAAAATATATGTAAACGAAAACAGTAAGCGACAGCGGTGCCGTTTCATCAATCAGCGCGTAGGGGTACATTTTTCACGGGTTCCCATTTAAGTTTAAAAGACATTGTTCAAATTTCATATTTTTTCGTAATTAATCGTTTTACGTAAGTAAATAAGTATTGTTTGCCATTAGGTTACCAAGTTTTTTCTGCGAGTAAAAAGTTGTTGTCGTTCGCCTCGAAACAAAAAATACCAAAAATAAAATAGGAAAAAAACAGTAAATTCAAGGGAACTGCTCGTGAGGAATATATCACTGCGGGGCAACCACCCTACGATGATCCTTATTGGTCACATCTAACGCTACCGTCTGACGTCATAAGACATATATTGTAGCCTATAAACAGCGCCACCTACCGTGCGCCCCTAAACTGAAGTGTTCCCCAATATTCCTTTAGCCTTTCTAAACTATTTAGGAAATCGCAAAAAATAATCCTTCTTGAATATATTCGAAATCGCAGAAATGATAAAAGTTACGCCTAAAACCAGTAGAAATTGGTTAATAAATATATATATATATATATATATATATATATATATATATATATATATATATATATATATATATATATATATATATATATATCCACTCTTTGTCCGATAACATTTAAAGTATTCTGTAGGCTTGGTCACACAACAAGCAAAAGGATATTAAAAATTTAGAAAAAAGACAAAGAAGGGTAACAAAATTTGTCCCTGACCTCCGTGACTTGTTCTCCTACCATGAAAGACTTGCTGCACTCGGACTAACTACAATTGAGGAAAGGGAGGGGTTGCCACGATATAAGTTTATAAAGTTGTGAATGGTCACGATGATATTGAAAGTAGGCCCTTATTTTAATGAGTAAAGGAAGAAGGCCAGTGTTTAGTGAGAAGACAACCAGAATCTTCAAAAAAAGATTTATGACACCGAAAGGGAATAAATTAATCCGCGCGAATGGGGTCAAAAGACGAAAGGGAAATGAATTTAAGAAAATAGGTATGACCTCTATCAGACTGAACTTACGAGAAGAGGCGCTCTATGTGAACTATTACCACTCGCTCACCTATTCGCTCTCATCAAGGTAACTACAATAGTTTTTAATACATCTATTTCTAGCGACATCAAAAACATTGGATCGGTGTGAGTGAGGGGCAAATGAATTCAATAGTCTGCACGCGCTTCCTTTAACGCGGTTAGAAGCAGAGGTCATTATTAAAATAAAGTATATAAAAACCAGGCAATGGCTTCGCCTTCCTCCCCCCCCCCCTACGGAGGGAGCTTGCGCTTCGCTACTAAGATTAAAATTTAAAATCTATAAAAAAGAGCCATGGTTAAATTTGTATAAATTTTCTGAACTTCGCTAATTATAAAAATTTTAAAAAGGAACTCTAAACTATATTTCGCCCCTTTCAAAATATAACGATATCGGGTTATCGGTTATCCGATTTTTTCCCCCCGCGTTATCGATTCATCGGTATCGCCGATACTTTTGGTTCCAAACTAGCGATAATCGATAATTTCAGCCGCGCGTGCCTTGGAGGCAGAAATAGGTAGGTCCGAGCTGGGGAGGAGGATCCTCAAAACCTATGAGGAGATGAAGGAGAACCTCACCAGGTAAGAAACTAAGAAACAGTATTCAAATATTCTTACTATTGTATTATAAAATAACGTTAGATATAGTCAATAATCAATATTGTATTATAATTTTGGATTTATCGGTAATCACCTTATAGGGTGATAAATTTATTACCAGTTTTTTGATATTATAAAATAATTATTAGAAATAACTTTGATGAAAAAAATATATGTCATAAGCAAATTAAGATGAAATTATTATTCAAATACTCAAAAAATCCGCTTCTTAAATTATAGTTAGTCACTAACTTTTTTTACTTAACCCCTAATGCTCTAAAATTAAGTTCTTGATAAAATATGCCAGTTAAGTGTGTAGTAAAGGGCGGTTAGTTTATATAATGTATTTATTTATTTTTTTTTTTGTATTTGTGAACTCTTGAATTACACTAAAAGGTCTAAAATACAGATGAAATGGCAAGGCAAAGAACATCTCTGAATAGTATGAATTAAGACAGAGCCACTTGATTATCTTATTTTGAAATGGGATTATTACATTATTAAGTGACAAAATAAATGTAAACAGAAATGTGGAAGAAGGTGAAAGTAGCGAAAGGCTCGTGGAAACGGCAATGTGGGGAATACAGATTGACCAAATCCCCCAAAGAGGAGTCTACACAGGGCCTTCCCCCAAAACGGGATAAACAAGGAGCAGTGAACTGAAACCAAAGTCTGGCCAATAAGGAAGAAGAAGGAGGCTAAGGAGGAGTCTTATATCGGGGGTCATGATGGAATTCTTAGGGAAAGAAGAAAGGAAGAACAGCATGATAGAGGAATAAGCAGGAGAGAGATAGACGAAGGTGGGAGGATATATCGGTAATTGTCTATATTAGTTACGGGTCGGGAAATGCACTTTTCTAATTGCAATTATATAATAAAATCAATAAAGAAGAAATTATGATTAAAAAATCGCGGATATTAAAATAAATCATTTCCTTTTATTTCGGGTGAGAAAAATTACAAAATTAATCACGGTTATTTTAAAATGCGGACGATAATTTGGGCGACAAAATTATCCCATAAAGTCGCGTAGAATTTTATAGATTAAGTGAACATTAATTTTTTTCATTGGGCACTGTCTTTTGATTATATTATTGCGTCCTATTGTTCTATTTTTTAATATTCCGGCAGTCGGAATCTAGGTTTTAGTGGTAAATTTTCACAAAATCCCCACTACGATTGCTCACTAAAAATAAGAACCTTACCTGTCTCTCTCCTATTTATAACTTTGTGCCCTCTTGAAACTTCAACCCCACCACGATTGTTCACTAAAAGCAAGAACCTTACATCTCTCTCTCCTATTACAACCTTTTACTCTCTTGAATAGCTCAAAAAGTCCTCTCTATCTCTTCTCCTAGTGACCTATCTACTACTACGCTTAAGTCCTTTTCATCCTCAACTGAAGTCAGCCAATGCCCATCCATTTCATAGCTAAATTTCCTATTATCCCATCCCATTTAATAACTCTCTGTTTCCTCTCTTTCAGCCATTCAGTTAACCACATATCCCATGCATTTTTTTTTAATTGTGAACTAATCTCCTATGTGGAACCTTATCAAAAGTTTTGCTAACTTCTAAGAAAATTACATCACATTCTCTCCTAAATCTAATTGTTTAGTAACATAATCCATAAAATCTAGTAAATTTGTTAAACACGATCTACCTTTTCCAAAACCATGCTGAGCATCATTTACTAACCTACCACTCTCTAGATGGTTAGAAATCACCTTCTTTACCATCTTCTTAGGAATTTTACAAACTATAGAAGTTAAGCTTACCGGTCTAAAGTTATTTGAGTCCTCTTTATCTCCATTTATCAAAATTAGTACTACATTCGTTAATTTCTAATCATTAGGTATTTCTCCAAACTCTAGTGATCGAGTATATATCTTCTCAAGAGCTACTGTAATGCTGTCGAAGTATGGCCAAGTGTACGGAATATACGCACACGGGCTCTAAGGTAGACTAACCAAGGCAACAAATGTTATTGTTCTAAGAGTGCGAATTGAATAAATAGCTGCAGCTGCGTGACCAAGGAGTATTCCAAACACAATGACAAAAATAGATTTTTAATATACACTAGATAAAAGGTACACAATAAATATGGATATATAGGTACATGATAAGACGGAATTAGGTTCCGAATACTAATTGGATAACTAGGGTTATTAAATGGTTATAATGGGAGATTTAGGGTAGTGAGTGATTTAGTTCCTTTGAACCTCGAGAGTAAAGCGGGGCGAACTTTTTTGGGGGGAGGGAGGGTCTTGGTGACCTTGATTACTCAGGGGTGTAGCCGAGAACACAAAGAGGGTGATGCTACTTTCTCCAAACTCTGATTTAGTGAGATGCGGGCCTCTTGTCCTCAAGAGGTCACACGACGAACTTCAGAGGGGGGGGGGTGACTTCTCCAAACTCGGAATGAGCGAGCTATCAGGCCTCTTATCCTCAAGAGGTCACCGGAAGAACTTCGGAGGACGGCTTTAATAATTCTTGATCCGAAGGCAGTTGAAAAAGGCTGACCTTGCCTCAAGAGACTCCTCTTCCTGACCTGAAGATACGAGTGTGATGTCCAGCTCTTCCGTGGCCTGCGACCGTCGCTAAACATTTCTCGGGCGATAGCGTCTTTGAATCGAACCTCCGTTCGGGGAAGCGTCGTCTAACCGAATCTGTGGGTAATCCTTGGGAGGGTGCATATATACCCGGATTTCTCCAAAACAGGGAGAGAGAGAGAGAGGCGTTCTCGAACCTTCATTATCGGCTGGGACAACCGAGCGCGTCCTTACGGGAAAGTGTAAAGGCCGGGATCAGAGGGTATGGCGGAACGACCAGTGGTTGGAGCCATAAAAGTTGTTCGAGGCAAACCTACAAATAGACGAGTAATCTCCCGACCGGGGGGGAGTGGAAGATTAAGACGGCGGGGAGGTAGCCTTCAATATCAACGTCATGCCTTGGTGTGAAATTCTCAGTGACCTGGCGGAACTTCCAAAAAGGGTGAAGTTGGAGGGGGGGAGGGAAGTAACGGCTTGCTTTCTCTCACGAAGTAATATCTTAGGAGGTGTGGAAATACTACTATTTTAGAGGGTCCCTTTACAAATAATATCTACACCTTCTTTGAGTAACTTAGAATGAATGTTGTCTGGGCCAGATGACTTACTAGTATTTAACTTGAATATAAGCGGTTGGAGCCATAAAAGTTGTTCGAGGCAAACCTACAAATAGACGAGTAATCTCCCGACCGGAGGGGGATGGAAGATTAAGACGGCGGGGAGGTAGCCTTAAATATCAACGTCATGCCTTGGTGTGAAATTCTCAGTGACCTGGCGGAACGTCCAAAAAGGGTAAAGTTGGAAGGGGGGGTGGAGTAACGGCTCGCTTTCTCTCACAAAGTAATATCTTAGGAGGTGTGGAAATACTACTATTTTAGAGGGTCCCTCTACAAATAATATCTACACCTTTTTTGAGTAACTTAGAATGAATGTTGTCTGGGCCAGATGACTTACTAGTATTTAACTTGAATATAAGCCCTTTGATTATTTCCTTGTTTACATTAATAATATTCAACACACTTCACTTTACCTAGAATTATGATTAATTAATCTATCTGGATTCTCTTCTGTAAATACTGAAGTAAAGTGATCATTAAGGACCTCTACTATTTCCTCATCAGATTCATTCAAAACCCTTCATATCTAATAGGCCCTATTTTATCACTGTTAGATTTGTTATTGATTTTATAATGGCTAAAGAATTTTCATAAATCTTTATTATTATTATTTTGAGCCAAATTAGACGAACGGCCTTATTTTTCGTCTATCATCAATAGTTTTATCATATATAAAGAGTACATGTCTTACATGATCTGAGAAATGTAACAAAAATCAAGCAGAACTTATAATCAGCCCGCTTGAAATCTCGCCACGCTACAAATATACACTACATTTTATAAGGAAATAAATAAAACTAGACCAAAATGGCATGTTTATACATTTATTCGAAGCCACTAGTTCCAAAAAATTATCTTACTTATTCAGGCATCAATAGTTTATCATAAATAATGAATAATTTTTCTATAATCGGAGGAATTTAATCAGAAGATGAACTGTTTATATGCACTACATTTCTTTATAAAATAGAAATAAGGAAAAAATATTATTTTTTAATGAAAGCATAAAACATCAGAGTAAAATACTTATTTTCTCTACACTTGTGACTTATAAAATTGAGCAAGAGTTAACTGTAAAAATGAACAGTTGAGCTGGACTTTCTTCTGTGTACCATTTAGGTTATCTCGAAACAAACGCCACAAATAGTCGCCCATCATTGCTTCATTCCATCTCGCCAGATATCGCCCCCATAGTTTGAATGTCGTGATGAAACCGTTCACGTTGCTCTTAACTAACTTTCCCCAACTTTTCTCTGATTCAGTCCAATTACGATTTCAAGCAGTCTACCTTTAGTGTTATTCTGTAGTCAAATTCTCCACAACAAACAATTCAATTTTACACGAGGTATTTCTATATATCAGATTGTTGTTGGTCGATAACCCTTGTACTACTAACCGAAATATATGTCATTTATTTTTTCAACAATTGAAATTTTGTCTTGGAAATCTTTTGATGCCAACATCTGTGTATGCTGGCACACAATAAAGATGCTACTTTGACTTTGACTTCAGGAAATTTTGGAAATGTTAAACAGACATGTTTAAGTGTTTCACTTTATGAACTTGATGGTTTGGTAAATTGTTTCACAAACACACGCTTGGTGTGTGTGAAGTGATAGAAGCACTGTTATAATTTAGTTTGGAGTTAAGTTCATAACTAACCTGTGTTTCTTTCTTTATTAGGTTCAAATATTAAATAAAAATATTAAATATATTTATTGCTATATGACTGACGATAATGTATGAAAAGGAAGATCTTGAAGTTCCTCTACTAATGTCGTAGAATTGCTCATAGTCTGGTCCAATAATTATTCTAGTCCTTGATCTGGACACACCGCTTTTGTTTAAGTCGATGGTATTGAGGCCCTATGACTCAATCTACGATCATTATATATATATATATATATATATATATATATATATATATATATATATATATATATATATATATATATATATATATATATATATATATATAGGCTTTAATTCCTATTGAACGTGCGAAAGCTGGTTAGAGGCGGGTTGTGCCACGGCCAGGATTCTCACTATAAAAGTCCCACTTCTTACTGGGGGGAGGTTTGTGATTGTTAAATTCTAAGAGTGCATAATACAGGTTGAATAAATTAGCCGAAGGGATTCTTAATTAAAGTCTTACCAAGGGTACGTCAAAAAGGAGGAGCCACAAATAAACACACTAACAAAAATAAACTTTACTTTACACCAAAATAATAATTAGTAGCAATAGTTAAACGGGCATTTAGGTAAATAAGGATTAAATATTAAACACGGATTAGTCCGGGTTAACAGCAATCATAAATAGTAATATCAGGGAATGACTCACTTGAATCTCTTTAAAAAAAGGAGGGGAGGATAACACTGACGTTAAGCGTCTAGATTTATAATGACTCAATGGGAGTATTAATCACTGTTAATTAAATAGGTAATTTATGAATAGAGGGACACTGGGTTTACAGATTACCCTTAATTGTGATGGATTGGAGAGACGACTACTCAGGTCCAGACGGGGTGGTTCGGGTGGCGTTAACACGAGTTCTCGGGGAAAGGGGGGATAAGACGACGGGTTCGGGGCTGCTGACTGCAGTTCCGGTTAGCTCACTCCTAACTGGATGTGACACTAACAAATAGTTACTTCCAGTAACTATTTGGGTGTTCCTTTTTCTTTCTCAAGTTACGTTGAGCAACAGAGCGTATTCTTCTAGTCACTGACTCTGCGGGGCGAGATTTGCCTCAAGAACACTTTGAGACAGCGACCAAGTTAACTCAGCGGCGTGTTGGCAGTCGATACGTTACGGCAAAGACTCTCGTTCAAAATGAGGGTTACGCGAGTAGGTTTGGAACACTTCTCCTGAGGAATGAACGGCGTTGTCATTTATGCCGCGGACTGTGTGAAATCGAGAGAGAGATTTCATATACGACAATTCGCTTATCGCAGCGCCTTCTGGACAATCTCCATGGTATCATAAATAAGGCAAATAGAATTTAGCCTTCTCTGTGAGATAGGCCTTCTTTCGTCAGACTTCCTGTCGCCTGTTGGGGAAGTTTGATACGGATAACGACTTAGGTCAAGGGGAAAGCGGGGGAGGGCGGTAGAATGTCGGGGGAGGGTGGGGGGAAGAGAGAGGAGACGAAGGTCAACTCAAACGACAATTTGTTTTCTTTCCCACGATTGTCTGGCGGCATGCGAGTATGTACGTTCCATACCCTCACAACTAACTATGCTCCTAGGTTTGTGAAACCAACATTATGCCACTTATACATATTGACATTAAAATTCTTGGTTTGTGAAATGTACATGTGTCTATATTTTTGTGTGTGCTTATGCGAGAGTGTATTCATTGTCTGTATTATGTGTGCCCCTTTGTGTGCGCGCTAATGTGACAATGTGTTTATTTTATGTATTATTTTCTTTGTATACTTATGTTCTGTAATTGTTTATTTCAGTGAAATAAAGCCAACGTTTGGAATCTTCTTGCCCTTTTGGGCTACTTCAATTTATTTCACTAAAAAGAATGGAACGTGGTCTTTGTCCTGATCGTTGTTTGGATGTTCTTCCAACTGCACCATAAGCTGTATAGGGTCTGAGTAAGTTATAGTACTCTCTCTCTCTAGTTTTGCAGGCTGGGTTGGTCCTTAATCTTTGTTTTTCTTTCTCGATGCATCTTCAGTTTCTTCTATTTATCTTGAGTTGATGATTTCTTGTTGAGTTAGTCCTTCAAGCGTTTTCTTTCCGTTTTCCTTGACTTCTGTTTTCTTTCTTCAGAGATCTTTATAAAAGTTTTTGGACTCTTGAGTTTCGAACGCGGTACCGTTGGATTTGAACGCCAATACTCTAGCCTCACGAACGGCTTTAGTCCGTGTTGAGTTGGTAAATTTATCGGGTATTTATATTATCGAGTTGGAAGGGATTTTTCTTTGCTACGGCCTCCGAGTCTGCGGGATGAGTGGAGCTAATTTAGTGGGATTGAGGAGAGCGAACGAAGTCTTGTCTCTAATCAATGAGTAATGGTGTCTTCTGTATCCTTTTTAGCTGGGCTGGTCCTTGATCTTGGTTTTCTTCCTTTCTTGATGCATCTTCATTTTCTTCCATTTATCTTGAGTTGCTGATTTATTCTCGATTCTTGTTGAGTTAGTCCTTCAAGCCGTTTTCTTCCGTTTTCTTTCTCGGGCGATCTTCATAAAAGTTTTTGGACTCTTGAGTTTCGAGCGCGGTACCGTTGGATTTGAACGCCAATATTCTAGCCTCACGACAGGCTTTAGTCCGTGTTGAGTTGGTAAATTTATCGGGTATTTATATTATCGAGTTGGAAGGAATTTTTCTCTGATAGATTTTCGCACCCCTACACAGGTCCCTTTCTAGAAAGCAAAGCGAATTTGAGGATTGGGGAGAGACTAGCCTTGGATTTTTTAATCAAGGAGTAGTAGCTCTCCCTCCTACGGCCTCCGAGTCTGCGGGATGAGTGGAGCTAATTCAGTGGGATTGAGGAGAGCGAACGAAGTCTTGTCTCTAATCAATGAGTAATGGCTTCTCCTTCCCCGGGTCTCCGAGTTCCCAGCAGCTCTTTTTCTTAAATCTCTAGTAGGAGCGCAGGTGCAGTTGTAACGAAGATCAGAAGATTGTTCGGCCGTTGAGGGTCACCAGTTATAGGGGGTGGGGGCATATCCTTATTATCAATTTTATTCTTGTTCTTTTTGCTTTTTCATTTTTTTATTATGTCGATGCAGCTTCCTCGAATCCATTTTCCTTTTTTTTCTTGAATTCCGTATACTTCTTGGCTGGGTTGGTCCTTAATCTTTGTTTTCTTTCTTGATGTATCTTCATTTTCTTCCAATTATCTTGAGTTGATGATTCCTTCGTGCTTCTTGATGAGTTAGTCCTTCAAGCCGTTTACTTTCCGTTTTTCCTTGACTTCCGTTTTCTTTCTTGGGTCTTCTTCTTAAAAGTTTTTGGACTGTTGAGTTTCGAACGCGGTACCGTTGGATTTAAACGTTAATACTCTAGCCTCGCGACCGGCTTTTAGTCGGTACTGAGATGGTAAATTTATCGGCTATTTATATTATCGAGTTGGAAGGAATTTTTCTCTGATACATTTTTCGCACCCCTACAGCTTCACGTGTATTTAAAAACTTATTGTTTGTATTTTAGACGTACAAAAGCGTCAATTAAAGGTACAAGCGATTCGTATTCAGGGCTCCTAGCCAATTTAGTTTCTCCTGAAAATTTCGAGATAATTTCCCAATGTCCTCTTTCGACGATGCTCTTGTGCTCTCAAAAGCGTCTTAATTCAACCTGCCAATGAGGTCGTGGCGCAACACAAACTCGTGACACGTACACAATTAGATGGTGAAACGATTTTTGAATATGTACGTGCTCTTCAGACATTCATTTTAGATTGCAATTTCAAGGCTGTGAATGCCGAAACGTTTTAAAACGATTATATTCGAGATGCCTTTATTGCTGGTCTTTCATTATAAAAAAAAATCCAAAAGAGACTTCTAGAAAACAAAACTCTTACATTATCTTTAGCTTTTGATCAAGCGAAAGCGTTAGAGATTGCCACGGGAGGTTTGGAGGCCTATGTATCATTCATTTCTGGTCCTGAAGCTTCAAAAGAATCGCATAAGCTTGAATCTGAAGTCGACTGTTCTAATCCTAATCCTGAAGATTCGAATTGTGCTGTAGCTCCTTCGCTTTGAAAACATAAAAAAAATGTTATTATTGCGGAAAAAAACCTGCACCAGAACCGTGCTCGCAGTCCGGCAAGTGACGTTACTTGCTTTAAATACAAGAAGAAGGAACTTTTTTCGAAGGTATGTAAGTCATCTGAAAATGAAGTCTCAGCATTAACCTCTAATCACTTCTCGCTAGTGTGCCATCAATTTTGAAAAGGTCATCTCTAGAATTGGAGGTGAATGGCTGTGTTCTCACGGCTCTTTTAGATACCGATAGTTCCGAGAACTTCATTTCAAAAGATGTTGCAAACTCCTTTAATTTCCATCTTAAACCATATGAAGGCACTATATCTATGGCATCTACAAATTGAACATCTCCTATCAAAAAATGTTGTGAGGTTAGCATAAAAGTTGGAAGCTATGAGTACCGGACCCTACGTTTGCTTGTTTTATCTGAATGTTGTGTTGATATTATTTTAGGAATACCCTTCCTAAGTAAACATTCCTCCCCTAAGCTAAACTTTGGAGGTCCTCAACTTGACCTCGAAGTGTGCTCTCTGGCTTCTATGATTACGGATCCTCCAAGAGTTTTCACCAACTTATCATCTGATTGCAGACCAGTCATTACGAAGTCACGCAAATTTAAAACGTGTGACTGAATTTATTCGTTCTAAAGTAGCACGCACGCATGCTCAAGGAAGACATCATCGAACCGAGCACCTCTCTCTGGTGAGTTCAAGTTCATGTTGTGTCGAATCAATCAAAGAAAAGGTTAGTAATTTACTATTCTTAGATATTTAGCACCATCGACCTGCTTTTGAGGCGGATGGGAGACTTTTTCGATTTAACGCTTAAGTTTGGGTCTAATCAACAGTGTTGCCTGCTTCCAGAAAATTATGGACGATTTCATTCGTAAAAATAATCTTAAGGACACATATGTTTACCTAGGCCATGTTTTATTTGCGGCAACGCAATCGAAACATAATAAAAACTTAACTAAGTTTCTCGAAGCTGATGAGAAATATAAAATGACCTTAAATAAAAACAAATGAACCTTTTCAACTAATACTATATGTATTCTAGGTTATCAGGTTCGCCAGAATGAACTTTGCCCAGATCCTTCACGCCTTGCTGCTCTCAAGGATATGGCCGTACCAACCAGCCAAAGAATCATTATCTCGAATAGTTTGATTGCTTGCATGTTAATCGCGGTGGGTTCAAAGATTTTATCAACGAATTCGCCCCTAATTAATTGCCAGTTTCCACTTTCTGAAGACACTACAAATGCGATCGAGGAATTAAATCAGCTATTGTTAATTCAATTACTTGAGATGATATATCAAACCCCCTGGTTTTTAATCCCTCATTAACTCATCTAGTTCATGTTGCTTAAGATTATGAGTGGATTGGTTTGAACTTGCTATATTAAAGGCAACAGCATCGTTATCTTCAGATCAGGGATCATCACCTTAAATCACGTTTAAGAAAGGGGTGATGTAGAGTGGTAAATCTTCAAAGTGTAGCACGCGATGCACAATGACCGTTTTTGTCTATCTTAACCCTGCTTGTACTTAGATATGTCAACAATTCTAAAGTAGCAGATGCCATGGTGGTTGGTGTTTTCTCTCTAAATGCGTGGAATTTCTAATGGCATGCACTTGCGGTTACCACATAATAACCTTCCTAATGTTGATCGGCAACTTAGCAAGAATATATGAGGTGTTCAGGTTGTGTCTTGGTCATCCATAGGTATGCCAAAATAAGCATCATATGTAATGAAACACTTAGAACCAAGTGCAATGCTGTGTTCGGTGTTCTTTGGGCCGATGTGATAGCTGTAGACATTACTGAATGAGTTTGAAGACAGCGAAATTCTACTGCTAGTCATGACTATCTTAAAATATCATATACAAAATAAAAGGCTGTACTATAGTATAGGAATTGTAGGGGGGGGGGATATTCAATGGAAAGGTAGATTACGTATAGAAATACCAAATTAATGACGACTGTAATATTACACGAGATAGGTCAACACACTCTTTCTTCATCACACAAAGTAATGCACTCAATTCTCAGGAATGTGTCAAAAACAAAAGGCATCATTTTCATCATCAAGGCTCGTTAAAATCCAAATCAATCATAATATACAATAACAAAAAACTGCATCCATAGGAATGATTCCAGTATACACCCCCCGCCCCCAACAAGTTAGCCCTCCCTCCCCATATAATCATCTAATCTGCGCTTGAAAACATTCAAGTTTGGACTGTCTACCGTCTCAGACGGCAAACTATTCCAGTAATCTACCACTCAATTGGTGAAAAAAAATACTTTCTAACATCTAACCTGCACATCTGTTTTTTTAATTTTTAAGTGGTGACCCCTAGTCCTATTACTACCTTCCAACTCAAATAACTGGTAAAAGGCTAACTTATCCAAACCAGAACAAGTTTTAAATAGCTCAATCATATCTCCCTTCACACACCTTCTTCCAAATGAGAACATATTTAGTACCCTCAGTCTATCTTCGTATTCAAAGTGCTTCTGGGAAGGTATTATTTTTGTTGCCCTCATTTGTACTGACTCTAGCAGGTTGATGCCATTTCTAAAATGTAGTGACCATGCTTGTATATAGTACTCTAAATGTGGCCTGACATACGAGCTGTAGAGTTTAAGTATAACCTTACTCTAATGTATCCTAGCGCCCTATTTGATCTATTTCTTGCCTAAATACACTGCTTCGAACACTTCAGTGACCTATCTTCTACTACGCTTAGGTCCTTCTCATCCTCAACCGAAAGATAGTTCAAGCAGCACCGATCTTGCCCTGCGTACAGGGGTAATTGTCGTCGCGTCAGTAGCACAAACACAATTATACACATAGTGGCGCTTCCCATCAACTAGCCATATCACATTTTCCTTAAACTCAACATAATTAAATATTGTTCCACAGTGTAATCATTGCACTACTCTCCGGATCTGGCACTGAGTAGTCTAACGAGGTCAGCGTTGTGAATTTTTTTTTTAATATCCAAGATAGTATTTTATTAAATGCAGCAACTATTTTATTATAGAATCAGAAGGTTAAATCAGGCGCTGCGTTTTCCGTAATAATAAAATTTATAATATAGCATACGAGTGGAGCGGTTTTGCCATGCCTCCTTACAGAAGGAGCTTGCGCTTTTCAAACAGACCTCCGGCCCGTCGCTTAAGGCCAAGGTAAGGATATCGGTTTCCATTTCAGTATCTAATCGAGCAGTTACCTTTCCTAAAGTGTCAAATTGTTCTGAAATATATTTATTACTTTGTTTCTTTGTTCATATCTTCTTCCAGTAAAAAACTTTCATTATCTTTTCGAAAAACTTCTCTTTAATTTTCTCTTTTGTAATCGTAATCTTTATTTTCTTCTAAACTTTTATTAATAAACTCGCTTTAAATATTTCTCCGTATGCAATATTTTTACAATTTATTTTATTCAAACCTTTCTCATCTTCATTCTTATATTTAGGGAGTGAAAATTATAGGGTGAGAAAAATGGTAACTCAAAAATTATATGGATAAAAGCTTAAAATATACGAAAAACCATCCCTAATGCCTGTTTATTCAAACTCTAAAACAACTCTTAGAAATAAATTTTGTAAAAGCTTTTAATATACGAAAAACCAGCCCTGCGCTCTACTTTTTCGATGTCTAAATAAACTCTTAGAAAGAACTTTGATAAAAATTTCAATATACCAAAACCATCCCTCCTTACGGGCTATCTGAGTTTACCAATCCCTTTTTTAGTCTAAATTTTTTTTTAAAGTTTCCAGTACATATCATCATCATCATCATCATTAACTATAATTGTATAACGAGATTTTTGAAGATGGGTGAAAAATTAGTAAATGTTTGTTTTCCTTAGTGGACAAATGACTTCTGTTTTTTGCATTTTTTTGAAAAAATAATTACGAATTGTGAAGTTCAGAAAATGTATTAAAATTAAGGAATAGATGTTTTTATTTTTTAGTATATAAAAGCAATTTCAGGTGAAAAAGGCTTTTTTTTAAAGACCAAAACCACCTAGGTATATTTAAAATTTGTATCAAAGTTATCATCATCATCATCCTCACTAACTCTATAATTTAAGAACGAGATTTTTATGAGTATTTGAATAATAATTGCATCCTAGTTTGGTTATGACTTAAGTATATTTTAAATTTTTATCAAGTTAATTGTTCGAGGATCTAATTAAACAACTCAGACAAAAATATACTTTTAATTACATAAAAGAATGAAATATTAAATCTTTAAATACACTTTCGCACGGAATGGGAAATAACAGAAAAAAATGAATAAGTTTTGGATTCGTTTACCTTTAACTCAGAGAGAGTCGACAGTTGGGTGACCTTGAAAATGAGTCTACTCGCTTTGGTGATTTGAGGCGAGTTGGACTGGAGGCTGCCTCGCTTCGACGAGGATGGTTGGAAAAACAGCTGATGCTTCTCACTAGGTAGGTGTAGGCGCGTGGCGAGGCTTCTTGACCTGAAGATGTAAGTGAGGGGATTTTGGATGAACAGAAGTTATGCCGATCTTTGTGTTACCAATTCAGGCTTCTTGATGATGAGACTTAACCAAGAAGTGAATCTTTGCGAGTGACTTCACATCTTGGGCAGCGAGGAAAAGGAGGGGAGGAGGGGGGGGGGAGGAATCTTGGCCCATGTGGAGCGTAACGGTTGACGCTGTTTAAACAAAGTAGCGTCTGCTTGTCCTCGTGATATTCATTCCCCCACACACTTATTTTAGTTCATTTCAAATGAATCATCTGACCAGCAACGATTATAATCATTTAATAATAATATAATATAAAAAGAAAAAAGCACATCCCTGGAGGACAGCAGATTCACTGTGTGTGCCGCGCAGCGGCGATGCTTGCTGAGCTGCCCTACCTCTTCCTGCTAGTTTACCTCCTCCAGGGCGTCTGCCACCAGGATGGTGCTGGTGTGCACCACCTCTGGGTCCACCACCTTTGGATCCACCACGTCTTGTCTTTACTGCTCGGCATCCCGCTCGATGTTGCGGTTAAAAGAGCTGATGTAGTTCGCGCCATTGTCAGTGGAGGTGCTGACAACCTGAAAAGCAAAATAATGTTTGAAAACAAAGTTTAATTTCATTTATCAGTATGAACCTGAAGTAAATCAATATGATAATAGTCATCACTTCGTTATTTTTACAGACTCCCTCAATTCTCTTCGAAGTATTAACGACAAACATACATAACATATTTCACGCAGACTACTTGGTGTCAGCCTATGCCACGATTCGTGGGATCGAGACTGTTTTGGGCAAATTCAGAGCATATGTGGAGAAGCATTTCCACAGCGTGTTCATGAAAGCGAAAGAGCTTTTGGTCGATGTGGGTTCATCACATAGCAACATCCTTGTGCTAAAACTCTGTGGACGAGAGACACAGTGATCAAATGTTCCATACCTAAATGCTGAGAAGTAATGCCCCTGACAGTCTACATTACGTTTATGGACCACGTCTTGGCTGAGTTGAAAAGTTGGTTTGGCGAGGACACAGTGCCTATTGCTCTCCAGCTCAAACAACTCCCCTGAAGCCCCGAAACGAATGTTGCGGCTGTGCTTTGTTGCGGCGAAGCTCTACGAGATCGACGTCGAGTCGCTTGCACTCGTTAAAGAATAAGCAAAGCGCTGGGCATTATCTGTTCTGGCGTTTAAACGTTTAAAGACGCACGCACGCACCCTAGAGCAAGCATGTTCCTTAATCTCGCCATTCTCTTGAAGATCCTGTTGACTCTTCCAATCTCTAACGCGGAAGCCGAGAGCTCTTCCTTGGCATTGAAAATGTTTAAAACGTATCTAAGGAGTACTATTGCCCAAGAGCGCCTGAATGGACAAGCACTCCTCTGTGTTCACAATGCCATTCCCACTCAGTAGAGAAAATGATAGGCAAATTCGGCGAGAAAAATCACCGACTACTCTTTGCTTAGTAAGCACTTGTTGAGTGTTTGGGAGTTATGTATGTATTTATACCTTCAGTTATTTCTAATTCTCCATAACTATTTTTTGTAAAGGGCTGTCATTTACATATGACCCGTATCATCATCTGATATGCCTGTACTATTGCAGCTGCTGTTTATATGTTGAGGTAAACGTTTATTCTTCCAATGTACCGTATGGTGATGACTTCTACCTGTTCAGATCTGCCTATTCACTTATCAGATGTTCAGTTTGAATTGTTTCTTCTTGTTGCTTGTCTTCTTAAATATTCCCTTATTGACCTCATGCATAGATGCAAGAAACATTTCATTCGTCACATATTTGTTGGTTGTGCGAGAACGGCGCATTTTAGCGAAGAACTATCATCACTATTCATTGGTTTTTACTGTTTTGAGGCTGCCGTCAACTTATGAAATTGTAACCCCCCTCCCTTCCCGCCCAAATTTATTTTCTAGATCCGCGCCAGTGTCTTCCATTTAACACTGGTGCTGATCAAGTCTGGACTGGAGGAGATCGTCGAAGCTCCCTCATCGAAGGAATCCGAAGATGACGACGAAGAACAAGAAGAAAAGGCTGAAAGTGAGGAGGGATCCTCCTCTTTTGACAACGACGAGGGCTCCTGCACCCGTACACGAGTGACGAAGAGCAGGTCGAAAACCCCGAGTCCCCCTCCGAAGAAGGAAAACCCTGGTCACAGTAAAACCGCCCAGCCAGCCCCCACGAAGAATAAGAACAAGCATAGGTAAAAACAATTCACCATATTACGGAACGCACTGAAGATATTGGAAATTAATACCAACGACTGGACGGCGAAAAGACTTCTTTACGTAAATGTATTCAGGGAAATTGATGAGAACATCATCTTAATTTCGAAACACGGGATTGACATGCGTAGTGCAGAAATGAAAATCTGGAACTACGATGTGTTGATCACGAATTATTCGCAGGAGCGGTTCGACGGTGCCGCCATTGCAATAAAGAAAGGGATTAAATACAAACAAATAAGAAATCTAGAAGAATCCTACCTCGCGATCGACGAGCTTAATGAACAAATACACAAGACGTACCCTCACCACCAGGTAAATAGACAGCATGACGGAGACACCGGAGATTACCGAAGAAAAACTACTCAGCACGCTCTGCTCATTCCGACAAAAAGCCTCAGGACAATCGGGGCTTACAAAGCTAAACTTTGAAAAGGCACCAGCGAATGTCATCGAAGGGATGCTTATAAAACGGCTAAGATGATTTTCTTGCCTAAGCACGGAAAGGACCCAACGTTGAAGGAGAGCTACCGGTCAATTTCACTTCTAGAATTTGGCGGGAACCTCTTCGAGAAGATCCTCAACAGGAGACTGGTGTCTCACCTGGAGGAGAACTCCCTCTTCAACTCACATCGATTCGGGTTTAGGAGGAAGTGAAGTACGGAGATGGCAATTAATGTCATCACGGAAAAGCTAGCCCAAGCAAAACGGGAAAGGAGTTACGTGAACATTGTTTGTCGGGATGTATCAAAGGCATTTGATTAGGTGTGGCAACTGGGAATGCAGTACAAGATCTTACGACTAGGCCTAAGTTAAAACTTAGAAAGAACTCTCTGTGAATATGTCATGAAGAGAGCGGCGTATATCAGTTTAGGGTGCACGGACGGACCAAAGTTTCCGTTCACTGCGGGCCTCCCACAGGGGGAGGGGGGTGCCGGCCCCCCACTCTCTATTTGATTTACACCGCTGATGTCCCAGACCTTGTGAGCCCCACTTGCCTAAACATTCAATTCGCCGATGATTTTACCCAAATAATCACTTGTCCATGGAGGAATGCGCCTTGGCAAGCTCGTATGACAGCAGCAGAAATTGAAAATCTTAACACCTATGAGGCCCGGTGGAAGATCCGCGCCAACCAGGAAAATTTCAAAGTACTGTAGTCCCCATATGAAGGAGACTATTTTACAACGTCAGGGTGGGGATAGACGAAGGAAACTACAAGTGGTTCAAAATAAATGTATGTATCTAATTACAGGTGCAAACAGATATGAGAGAAGACGCCAGAACGAGCTGCACCGGGAGGCGAGGTTAAGTCCCATTAGCATTGTCATAGAAGAACGGACAATGAATATGCAGGAACTGGTTAATCGTGAATTGGACGATGATATCTTCCAAATGATTAACCAGAACAGAAGAAAAATAAGTTGCGTCGGATTTCCGAGATCCGTTGTGCTTTTAGATGGCGGAGAAGAAGTGCCGTTCTACACATGAGAATAGAAATGTTTTTTACCCTAAACCAAATAAAAACCATACCAATAAAAAGATTACCTAATTGTGAAACCTCACCGATTTCTACAAATTCACCGATGAAGACCCAAATTCACCGAAAAAGACATCCACAAAGAAACAAAAAACACGAATTACACTCACTACAAGATATACGAAAAAAACAAAGACACTAAGCACAACATTAAGTAATTAATGAAGTAATTATTACCACACAGCAAATGCGCATATCATACCCAAGAACATTAATTGTTTTTTGAAGACAAATGACTTGAACAAAAAAATACTTCAAAGCGATACGCCTGCTCACCAGGCACTAGCACCTCTTTGCGCCCACCACACTTCTTTCTCTTTTCACCACTTGTCTATTTTCCGTTATCTGTCCCCACACGCTATCTCGATCCCCTAATCACACATACTCTTACAACAATTCAAATTCAAATTTCGAGCTTTTAAACACTCAATCAGAGTTCGGACCAGCTACGCTACCGAATGTGCATTCTCGGTAAAGGAGGCAAAGGTTTGGGAGGCGACCTCGATGGCGTGAACTCTTCCCTACGAGGTCTTACACGGAGAATAATATAAGGAGCTATAAGAAGCATCGACTCAACAATGCTGCTCTGTGACCTAGACGATTGTTGCTCTAAGAAAACGTCCATCACATTGGCCCTTTGCCTCACTACCAGACACAGGAGGCAACGGTTTCGGAAGCTCCTTCACCGACCACGTGTGCTGGGAATTTCGTTCCTCCATTTACAAGAAAATAAAATACTGAAAACTAGGAAGTTTAACTTCCCATTTACATAAGAGATAGAATACTACATACCCGGAAGTCTATCTTCCTATTTATAAGGTTCAATGTGTGAACCGTTTAAATTTTTCACTCGAATGTTATACTTGGTTGGACCCCCACAGTACTACAGCCCGAGAACAAATAATTTTTTCCCTCTTTGCAGAGGAAAAGGGGTGGGTGGGTTGAGATACTATATATATATATATATATATATATATATATATATATATATATATATGCAGTTCTATTGAAGTCCACAGCTGTGGCAGCGTTATTAATTTTAACTTGTATTTTCTTAATATTTCTTACAAGTTTTTTAAGAACAAGATTTTCAAGAGCAATATAGCGCCCAAGACTCCCATCTACGCGCGCTATATCGATGACATAATTTTGAATACGAATAACCTTGAACGGCCTAGTTAAAACATTCAAGAACAACTCGTGTCTGAATTTCACCCGTGAAACGGAAGATGAGGGATCCCTTCTTTTCCTTGATATTCTCATAAGTGCCCAGGAGTCCAAATTTGTGACCCAAGTATACGTTAAGGCCACGAACTTGGGCTTCTGCTTAAACGGTTCTTCTGAGTGTCCTGAACGTTACAAGAGATCAGTCATCAATGCCTTAGTTAACAGAGCAATTTCTCATTCATCATCGTGGACGGCTGTTGATCACGAACTTAAGAGGGTTTACTGAGTTCTCGTTAACAACAGCTCCCCACAAGAATCCATCGACACTATCATGAAAGAGAAAATGAACTTGGCTGCCGGCGCTGTCGTCATGTCTACTCCGAAGAAGAGTAATATTGACCTTTATTACAAGGCCAATATGAACACCGGCTACCGTGAAGACGGAAAGGCTCTCAAAGCCATTCTACATCGTAACGTGACCCCCAACCAACCCTAATACGGATATTAATCTAATTATATACTACAAGACCAAGAAAACAAGTAGTTACATCATGAAGAACAGCTGTCTCCCTCCAACGAGCGAACTCCAGGAGACTAACGTCGTGTATAAATATTCGTGCAAAGTCGGTGGCTGCGAACACCGCAATTCAAAGTCCATCCGCGTAACCTCCACAACCCTGTCAAGGCGACTGGCATCTCACCTTCAAAATGGCGCGATTAAAAAACACGCCCACTCTCATGGCACTACCCTAACCGGGGGAAAACTGACTCAGGACACCCCCATCATCCTGAGCTTTCAAAACTGCAGAAAATTGCGGATAGCCGAAGCCGTCATCATTCAAACGAAGAAACCGGCAATTAACGTGCAACTTCAGCCAGAAAACATACTCCCAATATCTCGGCGTCTCCGAGTTGACCGCCGTTAAAAGAAGCACGTTTTCTAACTTTATTTTCCTTTGCCAGAGAACTAGATCGGAGTGACAAATAGTCTGACAATGAATGGATAAATTATGTATATAGAAAGGACAGAGAGGGATCACTGTGTAACACAGGCGAACAGGTAGTCGTAGAGGAAAAGGGTAGGGAAATAACTTAAGAGGGGATAGGAAGAGTTGATAGGTCGGTGGCTAGACACCGATGCGTGGTGTGGTTGGGTGGGTCTCGAGTTGTTCGTGACTAGACGACGGTTGGAGGGTGATCAGGAAGGAGAACGTGTCTGCTTAGTCGGAAACGCGCTATTCATGATGTTTATAACTTGTGCTAAGAACTGCATGGGTTGCGGGTAGTCATGGGCTGCGGGGTATCGCAGTGTCATCGCAACATAACGTCTTGTGTGTAGTGCAGTGTATAAGGGGTTCTGGCAAGTTTCCTGAGTGGTTTTTTGAGTCTGGTGTGAGCGTATGTGTTGAGGGGTACTAATTTGTTGTTGTCGTGTAGTGTGGACATTCTCGTGTACAAGGAAGAGGGCAAGGGCGCTTCAGAGCAGAGTTCTGAATGCGCTAAGCCTTCTGCTGTCACATGGCACTCGCAGTTACGAGTGGAAATGGGGCGTACGCGAGAAGAGGTCTCACGAGTGTTTTATATAGGTGTAACTGTAGTTTCTTGCCTGCTGGGTAGAACTTGTGCAGCATTATGTTTGTGTGTGTGGCTGTTGCTTGTGTTATGTTCTGGTGTATATTGAACCTGAGTCTTGTCAAAAGTTACCCCAAATATTTTTGTATGTTGTGTGTAGTTGAGCCATGGTGGGTTTATGTGGTTCATGTCTGTTGTGTGTGAGAAGATTTATAGGTTATGCATGAAGTGATCTCTTGCGCTGAAGATTGTCATCTGTGTCTTCTGAGGATTCGTGGCAATCAGCCATTTATCCTCGTATTCTGTTTTTGCGTCTAGTATTATTTGTGCGTGGAGCGCGATCTCGTCTGGTCGACGGCCGCTGATGAGAATGGTTTCGTCATCGGCGTAGGACACTGTGTATGTGTGACAGCAGTTTTAAGGTGGGCGTGGGGTGTCGTTTGTGTACATGGTGTAAAGTGTGGGTGACAGTACGCTACCTTGGGAAACGCCTGAGCGTGGTGTGAAGGGTTGTGAGAGGGTATTGTTGTATTTTATGTGGCATCTCTGTTGAGTGAGGAGCCTTCTGGTGCAGAGAGGTAACTCTGTATTGTTGGCGAGTTTCCAACGGAGTCCCTTGTGCCACACTTTATCAAAGGCCTTCTCCACGTCCTTGCTGATGGATAGTGCCTTTTGATGTATCTTGCGTTTTTTCTGTATTCTGTTGTCAACGATGGTCACAGCCGCCTGAGTGGACCGGCCCATCTTGAACCCATATTGGTGGGGGAGAACCAGTCCCTCTCTTCCAGATAGTCCTGTAGGCGACAGTTGATCATACGTTCGAGTATTTTGCCTAGGTGCTCTAATAGGTCGATAGACGTGTAATTGTTTGGGTGTTTGGGGTCTTTGTTCATTTTGTGTAGAAGTATGTTGTGAGACACTTTGAATATTTTGGGTAAGTGACCTGAGGCTAGTGAGGCCTTGAATAGGTGTGTAAGTGTAGTGTATATGTTTGTGGAGAGGCTATGTATTAGTGTGGTTGGTAGCCGGGAGGGGCCGGGTGCACGTTTTCGAGTTGTTTTAATGTAGTGTTTTGTTTCTTCGACGGTGATAGGAGTGGTCAGTGTAGATGTGTAGTCGAGCAGCTCCATTCGTGTGGAGCGTGGGCTCCACACAACTCCTGGACTTCCTGGGAGTGCTCTTGCGCGTGTGGTTTGAGTGGGTTGTGTGTGTGTGCAGTGTGTCCCAGTGGGACCTAAATGCATCGAGGATGACGTTAGTGTCTGTGAGTGTTTGGTTATTTACTTGGGGGGTGATGGGTTTGGGTGGATCAGTGCCTAGCATCCTTTTTACGTGCCGCCAGAAGAGGGAGGGGATAATGTAACGAGTGTCGTCCGCGATGAGGACGACCTCTCGCCACTGCCGGTTCCTATCTAGTCGCACGCACTGTAGGATGTGGGCACGTAGGTGATTGATTTTGTGTTGTCGTGGGCCTCTAGTGTAGCGATTGTTGTACTGTGTGATGAGTCTCTGAGTGTATATGGAATATGTGAAATGTTTTCTGCATGTGTAGGTTTTGTGTGGTGTGTGTAGGTCGCGTGCTGTGGTTATAGTATTTAAGACTGAGCACCCCTGGTCGTCTAACAAGTCTAGATTCGTTTGGTCCAGGTCGAAGTTTTGTGGCATGTTTTCTGTTATGTGTTTCTTCAACTCTTTCCAGTTCGTGTTTTTGTAGTCAAAGAGAGGTGGTGTGTGTATGAGTATGGGAAATGTGGATATGATGAGTCATATTGGTATGTGGTCAGAGAGTGCGCGAGGACCCGGTGAGATGTGAGTGTAGAAGTGTGTAGCGTGGTCGTTGCGGAAGACTACGTCCGGAGACGTGGCTCCTCCGCGAGGACTGAAGAATGTAAAGAAAGCCGGGCCGATGTGCTCGAAGCGATAACGCGGCAGGGCACCGTCGTGTTGGAAAGGACTGTTGGGTGAAAAGCGTTGAGGTGCCCCGCAAAGAAGATAGGAAGGTTGTGGTTTGATAGAGGCCGGAGTGAGACTTCTATGTTTAATTGTAGGCGTGGTGGTCTGTAGTACATGGCCACTAGGATGGGGCCGGAGCTTGTCTGTATCTTGCAGGCTAGAAAGGAGTCATCATGTGTTTGGATGAGGGAGTGGTGTATAGAGCGCTTAATTAGGATCGCCGATCCTAGGTGCAGCGCTTTTTGAGTTAGATATGTGTGGTAGCCTGCAATTCGGAGTCTGTTGTTGGGAGGGTGTAAGTTGGTCGAGTTCAAGAGTATTATGTCAGGTCTTTGTTTGTTTAGGACCCAGTTGGCAACAGTATGGCGAATACCGTGTCAACTGCGTACGTTTAGTTGTGTTATGTTGAGGCGACATATTGACGTGGGTGGAGTGCGCGTGAGGTTGATTTAGCCGAGATCGTTCCTCTCCTCTTGGTTATTGCCCAGGAGGCGCGTGGAGCGAGTACCTTTAGGCGTGTCAGCTGGGGTTTCGAGGGAGTGAAGAGGTTGTCAGCGGTGTTATTGGGTGGGCAGGCTATGGTATAGGGGAAAGTGTGTTCTGTGAAGGGAGGGTTAGAGAAAGTGGGAGAGTGGGTGGTAGTCGGGGAAGGAGGGTTGGAACGAGTAGAGTATGGGAGGGGTGAGTTAGGAGCAGAGGAGGAGGGAGTAGAGCTAATATATGGAGTGCTAGAGATGGTAGGAGAGGTGCAGATTATGAGAGGAGGGTGTCGGGAGAGAGAGGAGGTTGGGGCGGCGAAGAAGGAGGGGTGGAAGGAGGAGAGGAAAGAACATCAGGGAGTGGGTTTGGAGGCTGTGAGAGGGGGTGTGAGGACGGTGGGAGGGGGGTTGGTAGTAATAGGGGGTGAGTCGAGGTTGCTGAAGGAGGAGTGCCGGTGGTAGGAGGGAGTTTAGGTATAGAGGAGGAATGTTAGCTGTGGAGGGAGCAGAGGGTGCGGTTGAAAGAGAGGTGGGAGCAGTGGGCGGAGGAGCAGGTAAGGAGGGTACAGTGGCGAGAGGGGCAGGGGCAGAAGAGCGGGAGCGGGGTGTGAGGAGGCGGTGGGTCCAGGGGGAAGGTGTTCGTACCCACCGGGGTGGGGAGGAGTGCGTGTCTCCTGTGTATATGCTCGTCGATTAGAGAGAACACCTTCCTTGGGAAAGGTGATCTATTCTAAACCGTGCGAGGCAAACAGTGTATTGAGTATGTTTGTGTATAGTCGGGGGTTACCCCTAGACGTGTCTTTTACCACCTTGAAAGCAAGGCGGCCAGTTGTAGCTTTGGGTGTGAATCGAAAGTAGTGAGGGTCTCTGGGTGTTTGGGTGGGGGCGGGTTTCGGAACATGTGGGTGAGTCTTGGTTGCTGCTGGGGTAGGACATGGAGAGGTGTGGGCACCGCTGCGCCTGCAGAAGGAGCGAATGTCATTGTGAGGGAAGGAGGGGCGGGGGCGGAGTGTGTGGTTGTGTTGGTGGGTTGTGGACGCCGTATTGCCGCTACGGCGTCAGAGCGGGTTTTACTTAGGTAAGGGCATTTTGGGTTTACGGCGACATGGTCACCGCCGCAGCTTGTGCAGAGGGGTGTGGTGGCTGTGCAGGTGGTGTAGTGATGGCCCACTACACTACACTTTAAGCAGACCAGGTCTGCTTGGCAGTTACGTGTCAAGTGTCCGGTTTTGTAAAACCGGTGGCACTGTGTGGGTTTTTTAGTTTAGGTGTGGCTCGATGTTATGTGGATGTGTTCGAGTGCCGCAAACCTTGATACCTTGGTCTAGCAGCAGTGTTTTGTTATGTTCGTCGGACAGTGTAATTACTGCCAATTGCTTCGTGCTGTTGTAATAGACGTCTCTGATGACCTCTCCATACTTATGTCTGAGGTGTGTGCGGAGGTCATTAGTGGAGAAAGCCAACAATAGGGGGTTGTTCTTAAGGATTCGTATTTGGTGTTTCTTGTGTACACCGTCAGCTAGTTTTGTGTGAAGGTCTTGTGCGGCGATTGTGCCCGACGCAAGTTCGTGAAATTTGACTGCGTCCTCTTGTGAGCGGAAGACGAGTTTGTGGCCAAAAAAGCAATGCCTCTGGGCATTCTTATAATAAAAACCTCCTGGGAAACTTAAATATATATATCATCATTTATTATGTATAAAATTAAATTCTTTTGTCATTTAAATAATTCATTATGCATTACTTTAACTTGTCAATGTAATCATTTTATTATTTTACTTTAACTGTTAATTTAATCATTTTACTTAACTTTGTCAATTTAAACTTTCAAATTAATTTACTTCAACTTTTGTAAATTAAATCATTTATGTTAAACTTGATAATTAATTGATTCATTTGTTTTCTTGTCAATTCAATTAACGTATACTGTTCCAAACAACATCTCTTAAAATTAACACACAAACAAACAAACACACGTTCCCAGCTCGATCAAAAGAGCACGCGATCCTGCCCACTTCACTCTCTGCTCTCTTCGTATAAAGCCCCCAATTCACAGTCCATTATAGATACTTTAAAATACTCTAAATTACAACACTATATTACTTACAACTCAATATTATTTATTATATCAAAGATACTCTATTATACTCTATATTACTATATTATTATTTACTCTATTATTCACTCTATATTGTTTCACCATATTATTCACCATATTTACTTAACCTACTTATCTCTGTACATTCGTTGAATTTTATAAATATATTTATATATTGTGTAATTGTCTTGCTTAAAGCCCAAGTCATTCCAAAATTTACCTCGCTGTCGCATTAGGCCTAAAGCTAACGGCAGACATCTTCGATCAAACAAAATTTATGGGTATGGTTTTCGAAACGCTATCCAGGCTGATTTATTAACCGAAGATAAATCACATTGATAACCATACACTACAAAATTGGTACCCAAAGTTTAGTGGTCAGGGAATTATGAGAGGACATTATAGTACTGAAAGTAGAATGGACTTGGCAGATAACAGAAATGGGTTCCAAGGCGATAGAGGTGAGGTCATTCAGGTTTCAAGAGGTGCTTCAGGAAGAGGGGGGGTAAATTGTTTCTATACAAATGCTCGTAGTTTTAGAAACAAGAAGGATGAGCTATTTAGTTATATTAGTAATGAGGATATAAATATATTATGTGTTACTGAATCATGGGTTAATGAAATAGAATTTAGTGACACTATAAGTGAATTTGATGTACATTAGTCAAAGGACAGGTAGGATTGGTGGAGGAATAATTATCTATATAAAAAACAACATTGTTTTAAGTTTAAATACTTCAATAAAGCAGGACGGAGTTGAGTCACTTTGGATAGATATTAGGTTCAGTAAAAATAGAATGGTGCATTTGGGAGCTTTTTACAGGCCACCTGGGCAGACTGAAGATATGGATGAACTAATGATAAGGGAAATAAGTAAGGGATGTGAAACAGATGCAGTTATTATTGGGGACTTCAACTTAAACTCTGTGGACTGGGAAAATATGATAGGTAGGGATAGAACAAGTGGCAGGTTCATAGAATGCTTTGAGGATAATTTTTGGAATCAATTTGTTAATGAGCCAACGAGGGGGGACAATATATTAGATTTAGTACTTTCTAACAGTGATCATTTAGTTCAAGAATTGACTGTTGGGGAAGCATTGGGAAATAGTGACCATCAGATCGTTTGTTTTAACCTCGGAATTGAGAAGGGTAAAATAACCGAAAATGCTGTAAAAGTTCCAAATTTTTTAGACTGGGATGCATAATTCAGAGGTAAAAATGCTTATGGGATGTGGGATACTTTCAAGCATATAATAAATGTAGTCCAAGAACAATGTATCCCAATGAAGGCCATTAGGAACAAAAGTAGGAAACCATTATGGTGGAATCAGGAGATAGCTAGAAAAATTTCAGAGAAGAAAAGGGCATATAAAGAATTACAGGTAGAAAATAATATTCAAAATTTAAGTGCTTATAGAATGGCTAGGAATGAGTTAAATAAGATTATAACGAAGAACAAAAGGGTGTCAGAAATTAAATTAGCTCAGGATAGCAACAAAGATCCTAGAAAGTTCTTTAGTTACTATAAAATTAATAACAAGTCTGGCAGAGTTAAAATAGGGTCTATCAAATATGAAGGAGTTGTGAGAGAAACTGACGAGGAAATAGTTGAGATACTAAACGGTCATTTTGCATCAGTATTTACAAAGGAGAAACTAAATAGTCTTATGTATAGTACTCATGGGTCAGGGAAAGAGGTGTTTACTACCATTAGTGTGGATTGGAGGACGATAAAAGGACTAATAGGTGAGTTAGATACTACCAAGGCCTCCGGCCCTGATAATATTCATTCTAGGATACTTAAAGAAGGGGTAGAAAGTATCTCAATAGCTCTGGAGAAGTTGTATACTAGGTCACTGGAATATGGAGAAATACCCGATGATTGGAAGAGAGCGAATGTAGTCCCCATTTTCAAGAAGGGAAGTAAAGAGGATCCAAATAACTTTTGACCGGTTAGCCTAACTCCTGTAGTCTGTAAAATTCTTGAGAAAATAGTTAAAAAAGAGATTTGACAACATCTAGAGAGGGAGGGGCTAATCAGTGATGCTCAGCATGGGTTTAGATCAGGTAGATCATGTTTGACTAATTTATTAGACTTTCTGGAGTTTGTAACAGATCAAGTAGATAAGGGAGAGAATGTAGATATAATTTACTTAGATTTTAGTAAAGCATTTGATAAGGTACCACATAGGAGACTAGTTCATAAATTAAAAATGATTGGGATATGTGGGGGTGTTTCAAATTGGATAGCTGAGTGGCTGAAAGACAGGAAGCAAAGGGTAGTGCTAAATGGTGTAAAGTCAGAGTGGAGGGATGTTATCAGTGGGGTTCCTCAGGGATCAGTTCTCGGTCCATTATTATTTGTCATCTATATAAACGATCTTGGGGAGGCAGTTAATAATAAAGTGTCAATTTTTGCGGATGATACCAAATTAGCAGCTAGTGTTAAAGAAATTGATGATAATTTTAAAGTGCAGGGGGATTTAAATAAATTGTTATCCTGGGTACATAAGTGGCAAATGACTTTCAACCTTGATAAGTGCAAAGTTATTAACATGGGAAAAGAAAATAGAGAATTTAACTATGAAATGGATGGGCATTGGCTGAGCTCGGTAGAGGATGAGAAAGATCTAGGAGTAGTAATAGATAAGTCATTAAGGTTTTATAAGCAGTGTATTGAAGCAAGAAATAGGGCAAATAGAGTGCGGGGTTTCATTAAGAGAAATGTCAGTTACAAAAGTAAGGAGGTTATTCTTAAACTCTATAACTCTTATGTTAGGCCACATCTAGAGTACTGTATACAGCCATGGTCCCCACATTTTAGACACGATATTAACCTTCTCGAGTCAGTGCAACAAAGATTATTCCTTCCCTGGGGCACCTTGAATATATAGATAGACTGAGGGTATTAAATATGTTCTCGTTCGAAAAGAGGTGTGTGAGAGGAGATATGATTGAGCTGTTTAAATTTTTCTGGGATAGATAAATTGGATGTTAGCAAGTTTTTTGAGTTAGATGATGGAAATCGGACTAGAGGTCACCACTTGAAAATTAAAAAGCAAGGGTGTAGGTTGGATTTAAGAAAATATTTTTTCACCAATAGAGTGGTAGACTTCTGGAATAAATTGCCGCGGAGGGTAGTAGGTAGTCCAAATTTAAATGTATTTAAGAGTAGGTTGGATGAGTTTATGGGGAGGGAAGGTTGTGATGGTTCCTAAGTTTTATATATATTAATATTGTTTGTATATATCTATAGCTGCATGATTTAGTTCTTGACAAGCCTTGATTGGTGATACCCTTGTTTCTTGATGCAATCCTCTGGATATAGTTTTCCTGGGAGTTTGGGTGCCTTAAAAAAGAGGCCGTTTGACTCGGATGACCTATGATGAACCCTTGTGGCTTTTGTCATCTGTTATATTATATTGTGGGGGACTTTGATTTTGTCTTCCCCTGGTGATGGTGCTTTTTGTGGGTGGGTTTTGACGGTTGCGGATGACCTTTGATAGGCCCTTGTGGCTTTTGGCATCCGTAAAATTATGTTATGTTATGGTATGTTATCATTCTGACTCCACGCGTAAATTTCGTTCCCAATCCTCGCTGTAACATTTTTGACACGTGTTCAATTTTTTCATATCACGTGTAATCTTTAGCATCATCCTTCTAAGTATCATAATCCATCTCAATTTTAATTTAATATTATCCCCTCTATTCATGAGTGGACAACTTACTTTATTTCTCAATTATTTTTAATTTCCTCATATTCCTGTGCTCGTGACCAATTTACCCACACATACACACGTGCACGCAGCAACAGCTACTTCTCACGTAAACACCTTCATTCAACTAGCACAAATATACATAAAACAGTGTCTATAATGGACCAGACACATCAGTTAGCGCCCAAACTCATCATCAGGCCCAACCATCAGCGCATAGACAGCCACAGGCGTACCTCTCTCTTCCCGTGTATGATCCTGCAAATCCAATTGCATGGTTAGAAGTCTCATTCCTCTTCCTTAAGCCACAAAACATCACTGAGGAGGAGAAAGTATCGACCATCATCCAGCGCTTACCCATAAGTACCTTTATTGAGTTCAGGGAAGTGTTACTTAACGGGGAACAGGCTGATGTTTTAGACTGCCTGAATGAGGCTTTTCTCAATACATAGGGTAGGTCCCAAATTGATGACCTGAGAGAGCTCCTGAATACTCAGGAAATAGGAGATAAGAGTCCTTCTTCTTTCTTTATCTCATTTGAAGGACCTTATCAGGGTAAAAGGTGCTCACATCGATCTTTTTAACCCTCTCCTCACCGAAATCTTCATGAGAGGAGTTCCCGAGGGTATTAGGCCATTAATCCTAAGCTCGAACCCCACGAGCATTGATGAGATTGCTAAAGCCGCAGATAAATTGTATAAAAGTCCGTATGTGAATTAGGGCAACGGCTAAATTAACAATGCTTTAATTTCGCACACAAACAAACAAACACACGTTCCCAGCTCGACCAAATAAGCACGCGAACCTGCTCACTTGACTAGCTGCTCTCGTCGTCTAAAGGTCGGTAATCAATTTTTTAACAATTATTCATTTACCTCCAAATAAATCATACTGAGTTAATTCCACTCTCACATTCTTTGCAAACGACAATACACAAGAGTAAGTCCTAATTATTTTTACTTCTCCTTGCTGTCCCAATTCACAGTCCATTATAGATACTTTAAAATACTCTAAATTACGACACTATATTACTTACAACTCAATATTATTTACTATATCAAAGATACTCTATTATACTCTATATTACTATCTTATTATTCACTCTATATTGTTTCACCATATTATTCACCATATTTACTTAACCTACTTATCTCTGTACATTCGTTGAATTTTATAAATATATTTATATATTGTGTAATTGTCTTGCTTAAAGCCCAAGTCATTCCAAAATTTACCTCGCTGTCGCATTAGGCCTAAAGCTAACGGCAGACATCTTCGATCAAACAAAATTTATGGGTATGGTTTTCGAAACGCTATTTAGGCTGATTTATTAACCGAAGATAAATCACATTGATAACCATACACTATACCATTCACGCTCCCCCCCCCTGCAATCCTTTCTCTTTCATTGTCTGAATCACATTTCTCTCACACTTCACTTTTGCATTCATAATCTTTCGCTTGGTTTGTCACTGTTGTTCCACATACTCTGCCCATGCCTTCTGGTATTCCTCATCGGCTTCTTCACTTTCATGCCTCTTCTTTCTCAGTCTTCTGCATCTTTTATTACAATTTTTTCGTTCACTTCTAACAGTTGTAATATCATCATTCCACCATGGTTTCCGCACGCTCCTCCCTGGTCTCTTCCTTACATATCCTATGTGTTTCACTGCTGCTCTTCTAACGTCCTTCACTAAACTTTTCTTAATTTCATTCACATCGTGCAGCTTAATTCCTTCCACATTTCTTCCATTCAAATCTACCTCAGTTTCCACTTTCTCTTCCTATCCTTGTCCTTAGCTTCCTTTCCTCCATACAACCGGCATTTGACTATCATCATATTATGGTCTGATACAATATCAATCATACCCTCCTCATCAATCCACATACTAGTCTCAGATTCACGCATCCTTCCATTCACGAATATGTAGTCGAGAGCAGACTCTTGCACCCTTGTATTCCATGTTACACGCCCTTCTGCCAGTGTTTCATTCAAACTTTCCAGATTTATTTCGTCTATAAATTCCGTAAGCATCTCACCATTCCTATTTATTCTTTACCCTAGCATACCTAGATGGGCATTCATATCTCCCATAGTCATCACTTTTTCTCCATCGTTCACTCACAAATTCTTTCAAGATGCTGTAATTGGGCCTGTTCTCATTCCTAGCTCCTTCACCCTCAACAGTCATGTATACCACAGCCACCACAAATCACTCAGTCTTACCCCAGTCACCCGCACACTCAATTTTCACTCATGGCACAGTTACCTACATTCAACCTATCTACTCTCAAGTTCCTATTTTTTCTATACATAATAGCTACCCCTCCTCCCTTTCTAGTCTGTTTGTTCCGCCCCTTACCAATCATTGCATACTCTCTGTCATCCACCTGTACATCATCTCTTAGCTGAGTTTCAGCCAGGCCTACTATATCAAGCTTCCATTCATTTAACTCTTTACTCACATCATCGCATTTGCCAACTCCCCATCCTCCCACATTTATACATCCAACTTTCATGTACTTGCTAGCTCGGTGAAAATTTTCTCTTCCTCTTTCATGCCTTGATTCATCACCTTGTCACACATTTCCTATCTCATTTACCGTTCGTCTCCTCCACAGTGCTATCTCAGTGGCCTTCATACACTCCCGTAGCCTCTCACCTAGTCTTCTTTCTCTCTCCTGCCCCAGGTGCACCTTATTTCTTCCAAAGGTCTCCTCTTTTAATTCTGCATCCATATCTAAGAAGCTAACCCCAATATTTCCTTCCTTCAGTATGTTCACCTTCACCCTGTTCAATTCTATATTTACCATTCTATTTACCTCCCTTCTTCTCCTCTCGTACCAAACATCCTCACAAGGCCTTCTCATCACTCCTAATACCGCAATCCTCACATTCTTCTTTCCCCTCTTTAATTCTGCCACTCCCTGTGTGATTTATTTCACTATGTCCTCTCTATACTTCCTCTCATCAGTCCCTCCCCCCCTTGAACGATGAGAAGTCCTTCCTCCACTTCTTCCGCTACACTCCTTGCCCTCTCTAGCACCCTTGTCATTTTACTCCCTGGCAGACATACATTCTTACTACCCCTTTCCTCCACCTGTATATGTCGCCCCATATACTTTATCATGCTGTCTCCCACTATGAGTCTGGGCGTTCTTAGCTTTCTCGCCATCGGACGTACACTCACGCCCATACTTCTCTTCAGGTGTTCTCCCTCCCTCATTTAATCCTTTCTCCTCTGGTCATTTTCATTCACTACCATCACTTCCTCTTCCTCCTTCTGCAACCCACTGAACCTGTTGCTACATACAACAGGTTCACTCCTCCTTTCACATACAACAGGTTTACTCCTCCTCCTCTCCCTGTCCAGACCTACCCTTCTCCTCTTTACTTGTTGCCATTCCTGTTTGGCAGTCTCCTCCTCTCCCTCTTGGCTTATATCCCTCTCACATTCCTGTTTCCTTCCATTTTGTTCCTTCGCCGCCCACACTAGCTTAGTCCCTGCAACCTTGGGCCTCACACTACTTTCCTTTCTTATTTCGTCAATATGCCCTCTATTTATCTTGGCTTCCTCTCTGACCCGACCCAATTCCTCATTTACCTCCCTAACCTCCAATGTGAGCGCTAGGATCATATCCTATAGGGACCAAGCATATTGTTCATATCTGCCACCCTTCTTTCATAACCACAGTGTATATAGCCCCAGACTTTCCGTCACTGCCCCACTCTCACTATAAACTTCTTTTATTTCTACTACTCTTTCCATATTGTGTTACCATGCAATGGCCTTGCCACTCCCCCTACGGGGGAGGCTTGCGCTTCGCTACTAAGATTAAAATTTAAAATCTAAAAAAAAGCAGCCATGGTTAAATTTGTATAAATTTTCTGAACTTCGCCAATTATAATAATTGTAAAAAGGAACTAAACTAAATTTCCCTCCTTTCAAAATATAAAAATAAAATAAATTTCCTGAACTTCACCATCTGTAATTCTTTGGGTTTTAAAAAATTCACAAAATTTCGATACTTATATTTATTTCTGAACTTCACCATTTTGTTTTTTGATATTATAAAAGAATTATTAGAAATAACTTTAATAAAAAAAGTAAGTCATAACCAAACTAAGATGAAATTATTATTCAAATACTCAAAAAATCCCCTTCTTAAATTATAGAGTTAGTGATGATGATGATAATGATTAAGAACCTTCTGTAATTAAGATACTTTTGCTCATATACATATCACGTTCCTTGACGACCAAGTGGTTGGTTGGTAGAGAGCTCCAATGTGGGTTGTGGGGAGAGGCTGCGAGGCCGCATAAATGCCTCTCCAAAATATCCACCCTACCAAACTACCCGCCCCAACCCTCAACCACTCATAGGAATCCGGCCTTTTGTTTATGGTCTTGTTAACGTGCGAATACCCGAAGAGACTGATAACGGAAGATAAAGATGGTGAAAAGGAAGCGAGGGAGAGTTTTGCCCTGCGGATGAGGGTATCGCTTTCCTTTTAGATGGTTTTGGTTCTGTTTGCTGGGTATTGTTTTGATTTTTATGTCCTTCCATATTCCGATGCTTCTTCCGTTTCTCCTTTTTGTTCTTGTTCTGACTATTGTTTGAGGGTCTCATTGTTCTTGTTGTTCTCGAACCTTCAAACCTTTGTAGGCAATGGGGATCGGCAATTTACCTTGTTCTTAAGTTATGGTTTGTATTTGTTTATTAGATCTTCTTTCTGTGTTTGTTTACGTGATAATTGTTTGTTTACTGTACTGTATATTATTGTGGTTTATTATTTCATGACCGGTATATGTATATATACCTCTTAGGTTGGGGTATAGACTTTTAGACCGGCAGAAAAATTATGCCCGAGTTAGAGCTACGCTTCTATACCCCAATCCCACACTACAGTCGGGGACTCCATCAAGGTTCTGCTGTTTAATGCGAAGTCTATCAGAAACAAGTTTCTTGAACTTCGTGGCCTCGTAGCAACAGAAGAACCTGAGATGGTAGCCATAACGGAGTCGTGGATAAAAACCTCAAGCCGAGACTTTGAAAGTGAATTCACGATTCCCGGTTACCAGTTCTTCCTGAAAGATAGGGCAGACAGAGAGGGTGGCGGTGTGATGTATGTCAAGGATACTATCAACTCGACGGATTGCAACATCGTATCCGACCATGAACTACTAGGTGTTGACCTAGAGATAGGTCCTGCCAAATACAGGACCCTGGTGCTTTATAGACCTCCTGCCCAACTCGTTGAAAAGGACAGAGATCTGTACCAGCTACTAGGAGAACTTGTCGAAGACAGAGTGTGTATCGTCATGTGGGATTTCAACACATAAGTTGACTGGGAAACCAGAGAATCCTGTGGCGAGAACGCACTACTCCTGGAGTTCGCGATCAACGAGTTCTTGACTCAATGGGTGAGAGAGCCAACGAGAGGAGACAATATCCTCGACTTGGTTTTCACCTCTGAGTTTGACATCGTTGAAGACCTCTCTGTTGGCGAAGAGCTCGGTGGCAGTGACCACCGACTAATTAGATTTGTAGTCAAAGTCCCGAAGGCAGGGCCTGCAACTAGTAAATCGAGGAAACTCGATTTGAGAAGAGCAGACTTTGCAGGTCTTCCTGCTGGACTGACTGACGCTAGGCTAGAAGTGTGCGATGCTGTTGAAGACTCGTGGAATAGTTTCAAAACCACATTCATGAGTCTTCAATCGCGTTTCATCCCTCTGAAATGCCCCCGTCAGTCTTCTGTTCAACCAAAGTGGTTTAATCGAGAAATCAGCCAACTGCTTTAGGGAAGAAAGAACCGTGTACCAGCAATCGAAGATCTCGGTGACTTTGACGAATACCGGAGGCTAGCAAGGAAAGTTAAGTCCAGCATAAGGGCGGATAAGCGGTCTGAGGAACTCCGAGTGGCGAGACTCTGTACAGAGAATCCCAAGGAGTTTTTGGATATGTGAACAGCCGTAAACCAATCCGTCGAACGATTGGCCCTTTGAGAAATGAGGAGGGGACATTAAAGCATTCAGATGCAGAAAATGCTAACCTCCTCAACGACTACTTCTCTTCAGTGTTTACTGAAGAGTGTGGTCCCATCCCACAGCCGACGGATTCCTACTCGGGGGAAAAGCTGGAGGATATGGACTTCACCGAAGTAGAAATCAAAAAAAAGATCAGTGACCTAATGACGAATAAGTCACCTGGCCCGGATGGGTTTCTACCTAAAGTGTTGAAAGAAGTGCGCGATCAAGTGTCACGACACCTGAGCGCAATCTTCAACATGTCAATCCGGACCGAATGCGTTCCTAGAGACTGGCGTGAAACGGAGGTGACTCCTATCTTCAAGAAAGGAGACCGTAGGCAACCGTCGAACTACCGACCTATCAGTCTGACTTAGATAGTCGTTAAACTCATGGAAAGCATGAAGATGGACAAAATGACCTTGTATTTAGAGTCAAACCTGCTACTGAGGAGTTCCCAGCACGGCTTCCGAAAGCAACGGTCATGCCTGACGAACCTTGTGGAATTCTTCCACTTCGTGTTCAGTGAGCACGATCGGGACAAAGCGGTGGATGTGGTGTACTTAGACTTTCAGAAACCCTTTGATAAGGTACCACACCGCCACCTTCTCCGGAAAGTGCGAGCGCTGGGCATAGACGGAAAAGTAGCCGGCTGGATCGAAAACTGGCTAAGTGGCAGACGGCAACGGGTGGTGGTGAATGGACAGTCTTCTGAGTGGGTGCCCGTTACTAGCGGGGTGCCTCAAGGTTCTGTCCTGGGACCACTACTATTCATCATCTACGTCAACGACATGGACGATGACATGGTGGTTGCCAAGATTTCCAAATTTGCCAACGATACCAAGCTTGGTATGAACGTTGCAAAGGATGGAAATACTGCCTGCCTGCAGGAAGATCTTGGAAAGATTGGAGAGTGGTTGGACACGTGGCAAATGCCTTTTAACGTGAACAAATGCAAAGTGATGCATATCGGCCACAGAAACCCCCCAATCTCAGTATATCCTTAAGGGCACTGCTATTGAGCCACCAACACTGAGAAGGACTTGGGTATAACAATCACTAGTGACCTCAAGTTCTCGAAATAGTGCATTGAGGCGGAGAAAAGGGCCCAAAGGATGCTAGGTTATATAAAGCGCCAGTTTAGATATCGGAACAAGGAGATTGTACTGTGCCTGTACAACTCACTTGTCTGACCGCACCTGGAGTATGCCGTACAATTTTGGAGTCCTTCATTTCGAAAAGACAACGCGAGATTGGAACGTGTACAAGCCAGGGAAACCAAGCTGACTTCCTCTATCCGACATAAAATTTATGAGGATAGACTAAGGGAATTAGATCTGTTCTCGCTGGAAACCCGTAGATTGGGTGCTCAGCTCATCGAAGTTTTCAAAATACTTCGAGGGTTCGACAATGTTGACTACCGGGATATGTTCACACTGAGTGAGAACAGAACGCGCAATCATGGCTTCAAACTTGAACTGAAGCGTTACAACCGCAATCTGTGTGGAAATTTTTTCACTTACAGTATCTGCGGTATGTGGAACGCACTTCCAGTGGAAGTTGTCAACAGTGAATCTGTTGACCAGTTCAAGTCAAGACTAGACAAAGTCTTGAAAAGTGGCCGTTTAGGGACGCAAAACAATTGAGCAGCCTTGTGCCCGTTCAATTGCTAGTCCAAAGGTACCCTCCTTGAATGGACCGTAAGGTCTCCTACGGTACCTTCTTTCCTTGTTGTTACTCCTTGTTGAAACTTCAAACGGTGCAAATCAAATGTGTGTACCTAATTACATGTACACGCAGAAATGAGAGGAATTAACAAGAAGTGGAGGGAAGGGTGGAGTTGAATCCCATAAATTGAAGAATGGTAGAAGGAATAAGTAGGAAAAAATGTCAGAAGAAATCATGATTAATGGAACCCGAAATGGAAGATTCGCGAGCTCCAACAGCCGATTGGCGGACGGAGTAGAAGCGCCGCCGATCAACGTAGAAAAATCATCGACCAGGACAAATGACTTAAATTGAAGACCAAACCCGATCAAGACCGAGACTCCAAAGTGAGACAGGAAAAATCCCTACCCTGGCAAGATTAATCTACCGAATATGATGACTATTGAGAAAAGAATAAAGAAAAATGAAAAAGACAATCCCAATTAAAAACAATTTAACAAAAAATATATATATAACGAATATCACAAACAAAACAAATGCGAACACAACCACCATTTGCAAATCTTCTACACTTCTTCTCTTTTCTTTATCTCTTCCACACATGCTTTGTCCCCCTCTACACACACACACTCATTTTAAGAGTCAATTCTTCCAGATTCCTTCGCTGTTGTATTTTTCGTAAAGCGACGAAGGAGCTCAAATTTTCCTTTCCTGGGTATTCGAGACTCGAGCGGGTCTTAATTTTATAGGATATTTTAAAATTCATTGATTGTTCGCTCAGTAAATTTACAACGTGGACCCTATGCCCCCCCTCCCCAATCATACCGACGATGCCTACCAACTGTGAAATTGCTTAAGTGAGAGAAGCTAGAAAATGAGTAGTAGAAAGATAGAGGAAATGTTTTTAAGTTTTCGATTAAGGACACGCAAACGCTTGTCCTAAATCTGGGTAAATCTAACTTGTAACCAAGATTGCGCCAGGGATTCTTGTTCAAGGCGAACCACTTCTTGGAGTCTTCGTTTTCTACTCCCCGTAGACTTTTATTAGTTCCCAGGAGCTGACCACGTATGCGGCGCGTCTCCAGGGAGAAAGAGAGAGAGAGACAGAGAAACAGAAAAAAACGAGAGGAAGAGAGAAAGACCAGCATAAACAGAAAAGTAAAAAGTAGAGAAAGATAAAGGGAGAAAAAGAGGTTGGAAAGTGTGGGAAAGAAAATAGATTGGATTGTGAATTGATAGTTGCAATATGGTGACCGCCTCGTCTTATGGTCTTTCTCTGTTTGTTCGCATTGTTTGTTACAGTTTGTGTTTGCAGTTCTTCAAGTTTTTATTTAGGTAATGTTACTTCTTTTCAGTTATTCTTTCCCGGTCTAAAGTTATTCTGGTCCTCTTTACTTCCCCTCTTAAAAAATGGCACTACATTCGTTAATTTCCAATCATTAGGTATTTCTTCAAACTCTTTTAACTAGTATATAAACCCTTTAATTATTTCCCTGTTCACACTAATGGTATTCAACAATACTTCCCTTGAACTATAATTTTCATCAATTAATTTCTCTGGATTCTCTTCTGTAAACACTGAAGAAAAATGATCATTAAGAACCTGTACTATTTCCTCATCAGATTCTTCCAAAACTCCTTCTTATCTAATAGGCCCTATTTTATCACTCTTAGATTTGTCATTGATTTTATATGGGCGAGGGAGTTCATAAGGGTGTGGATCTCTAAGGGAGAAAGAAACGTGACCAAGGACCGATGAACTGAAATAAAAGTTTGGCGAAGAAAGAAGTCACGAAGGAGGGGGTGATATAATAATAATAACAGGGGGGAATTATCGGTACTTTACCTTCTCAAGTTTAGGAATCTGGATGGAAAAAGAAAATGGACGCCCATCTTTAGAGCGTAGTCGAGCTTTTTCCCATTCACCGCAATTCACTAACTTTAATCGAGTCCAGTCAATTCACTTTCACAATTTACTAACACAACCGAATGATCACAATTCACTTTCACAATCCAATTATCACCATTCTGATTTTGTGGCCTCGGCTCACCACGAGCCGGAGGGGTGAGTGAACGGGCGAACGGAGCAGCCTGCTTGGAGAACTCACTCGCCCGAACCCAACGAGGAATAAACGGGGAAGGGCGATGGGATAGGGGAGAGGAACCCCAACTCATGATGAGATTACAATTGAAACAGAAAACCGAAATAGTATTTCCCTCTTTAGATATTTTAGTCTCTTAAGTAAACGGCGATATCTTGCTTCAATTTATAGAAAAACAACTACTACAGGTTTAGGAATAACTTTTATAGTTTCTGCAATTTCTAATATTAATTTCTACCATTTATTACATCGGGTCTTTCACCTTTCATCATCTTTTCTTTAAATTCACCAGAATTTCCAGAAATTGAAATCTCTCATAACAATGGAAAATAGAATAAAGGGTTTTTGAATAATATATATTATCTCCAATTTCCTAACTTTATTATAACAAAAGTTTTAAAATTTCGGTAAAGTTTAAGATGAGCTCCTCGGCGGCGATTTTGTCCGTTTTTTTTATGAGTTTAATTAGAAATAGCGGGAGGGGGTCCTACCTCCGCAACTTAAGGGGGCTATTGTTGCCCCCCCCCCATTTCGAAATTATCTTAAAAACGAGAGATAATACAATATGATGCGATTAAGTGGTCGAAACATTATGAAAAAAAGGTCAGAATCGCGGCTGGGGAGCTTGTCTTAAACTTTACCAAAGTTTCTTGTTGTACATGAGTTTTTTTTAATCGATCTTTGTGAAAGGAAGTTTCTAAACTTGTATCGAAATATTATTTGAAAACTGACTTTAAACCTGTGTAATCCAAACAGAACACCATCGGTGGCTTCTTTAAAATAAAAGAGGAAACTCCACAAACAAATGACGCAGCGTGTCGTTTCTCTTGATTCGGACCCTGACCAGTCATGTTGAGTGAAGCGTTACTTAAGGATCAAATATTGCATTATAAAAATGAAGGAATCTTGGTCATGCTTACTCGTGGGTTTAAAAAAGGCCCTCAGTAATTTCAATGGTCACCTGGGTCAACCATTCACTATGTAGGCCACGCTACTCAAATGCTGTGTATTGCTGTTCGTGGAAGCTGTTTGTCGCCCTCTCCCGTGCCAGACTTCAAGGTTAGGTGGGTTCGGTTCCTTTATCCCTCTTTCTTGTACCCCGTATTGTGTTGCCACTCTGTTTCACTGAGAGGGTCTTCGGCGTAACCGAATGGTAACAACGCGAAGTTAAGTCACATCGGTTGTGGCAATCCGGCAGATGGAGCTTCTCGATTTAACGATGGCTGCCATTATGTATCTGATTCATGCAGCTATTTAGTATCTTAACTTTTGTATTTCTAAAGAGCGATAAGTTGAGCGCTTACATGGAGGAAGATTTAGTTAATAAAGGAAGATAGATATGTTTCATCACACTCCTCGGTATTGGTTTCCTATCACAACTTAAATTGAGGAAGGTCAGCCCCAACCTCCTATTTTCGTGCCATATTCAAGACTTGGCGCGAACTCATTAAAGCTAAAATGGGAATTTCCTTGAACATGGCCGCTCGAGTCCCGTTTTCCTTCCGTTTTTATAATGTCCAGCGAGTCATTCATTTGTAGGGCAGGAAGAAACGCTATATCGTGTCGTAAAATAAGATATCTAAGTCCGGCTGCGGGTGCACCCGAAGCTTGGTTCCTGCAAGAGCAATTTCTGTAATCGACAGGGGGGTTTCGGGCCCCCAAATATAACCCTAAGTGGTCCATTAATTCTCAACTGGTCTTCAGCCTATGGACATGAAAAGTGTCCACCATTCAAATGCCCGGAGGAGGATCAATGAAGGAGACGAAGGAATTGAGTGTAATTGCAGAGACATGAAAGAGGGGAGAAGGGGTGAAAAGAACTCTTAAAAGGGGGGATTTATTTAGAATTACCGAGACTCCCCCCCCCCCTAGTTATGTGGTGGGGTGCGTCCTCGCTACCCGAGTGAAATGGCGCTGGTCAAGGCGGAGGGTTGAATCCCATCGAGGGCGGATAGGAAACTGTCAGCGAGGTCTTGAGCTTGGGCGGATCCACGGGGTAGGTAGTTTCACCCGCCTCATAACATCGCTGTCACTTGCCTCATCGTCTTGACATATCACATCTCCCTTCATATGTCGTTCTAGCGCTTCCCCTGGGGTACTCATACCCACGATCCCTTGTCGCGGATTGCGTGCTCTTCCCCTCCCCCCTCGTCTCAAGAAGGGTTCCACATTGATCGAGCGCACATATGTAGACCAAAAATATGGGCGTGCGTACAGGGTATTTGATGCACCGATGTAGACCTAAAACATGGGCGTGCGTACATGGTATTTGTCGCACATATGTAGACCAAAAAACATGGGCGTGTGTACAAAGTATTTGGTGCACATGAGAAGAATTTTCTTCTATTATAGGGGCCCACTTCTAGGGCCATGCCCCCCATGCCCATATCATTATCGGTCCCTCCACAGGGTGGGGGGAATGGTGTAACAGTAAAACTCCTGCTACACCTAAAATCCGGATGAATAGCGAACCCTACTGGCCCCATCGCCATCGGTAGTCTCAAACTACTGTTTTTTTGCAGGCTAGTCGCCGACTAGCATCCATCCCATCATCCTTGGCCGGGGCAGGATGAGGACGGAGGGGCATAATCCCCTCTCCCTCCCTTTTATTTGCTACCATATTACGCCCAAATACCGGTAGCGTTTGGTCGGTCACCGAGGAGGAAAGGGAGGCGGCCCCGAGATTTGGTAGCCGGTTCTACCACACACTTCGCTCCGTTATGGTGTAGTTAATATCTGGGGATTTGTGCTCGTTCGTTTGTGTCCATGTCTGATTTTAAGCCAAATATTGCGTTAAATAGGACAGGTCGGTTGCGTCAAGCCTTTCCGAGGTTGAATGACGTCGACCCCCCAAAACAAACAAACAAACAAAAACACACTCCGAAGACTCTTTTCTTAAGTTGACAGGGTTATAGATGGCTGGATCTGCAAGGGGGCCCCAATTAAGGGATCATCCTCCTGTGGGTGCCCTACCTGCCTCATAAAGGTAAATTATATCTTAAAATTCGATTTAATGGCTCAATCCGCCATTGAATTTGCAAAGAAACAATTAAAAAAACAAACAAACTCAAATCCAGGGATAAATCCTCAATGGAGTTCTTTAAATTTTAATACCCTCTTTCCCTCATTTCTGGGTCTAAGCGAGCGTAACTAGAGATGCTAGCGCGCATAGCACCGCATCACTAAGGAGAGCCAATATGACGTCGGGAAAAATGACGGGCGGTTTGCGGTTTTCATATTACGTGGTGGTGGTGGTTTGAGGGGTAGGTTTTGTTGTTGTTGTTTTTTGGGGGGGGGGGGTGATCAGTATCGATAAGGAATTCCAAAGGGGGCGGGTTCGGTACCCCTTCATGTGAAGAAGAATCCCAGACTATTAATTCAAGGCTATATAATGAAATGATCTTCTTAAAGGCGCTGATAGGCGCCGACCACAGCTAGTAGAGGAAGCGGTTGAACTATGGTAGTGAATATGATAATATCCTGAACATAAATTTGAAACAAAACAAGAAATTAGAAAAAAACAATACAGGGAAAACGTTTCATCAAGAAAATAGTCTCGTAATCCGTCTCCTGAGAATAATAATAGAACTAATTTATACTATATATATATATATATATATATATATATATACACACATATATGTTCAACTATCACTGCCTTAGCCTGTATAAATATATTATTTATTTTCTTGATATTCAAACCTTCTTTACCGTTAAATCAAAATTTGTAGTGGGCGTTTGGTACCTAACTATCTAGTGTTCCCTTTACCTACTACCACTTCCTTAACTTAGTTCCACCGCAGCTCTATCTCAATGTCGGCAATTATTTCTTCTCTTCTCTTCATATATTCTCCCTTTTCTCTTTAATTCACTAGCGTTTCACTTCTTAACCTTTATCATCCATGTAACAACCAATTTAACCTTACACACCACGATCATATGATCAGATATTGCCATACTCATAACTCGAGAGGTTTAAGCTTTGTTTGAATGTCTTCTAGACTCAAACTGGCGCCGTCGATACGCCGCTCGCCAACAGTGGTCCGTCGACGCAGGAAGCCATTCCACACATTAATTTCGTTCTTTATTTTTTCATCGCCCGTTTCCTATATCCCTTAGTTTTAACATTAAATGCGTCCGGCACTATTTTTATTTACTAGGCACATGCATCTTACTTTTAAGTTCTCTCTTATCCTTTTCCCAACCTGTTTGTATTTATACACATTTTTGTACTGAAATAATACGTTTGCCTCACAAGTTTCTTTCAGCACATAACTCCCACCACCCTCTCCATTTTCAAGTCTTCTATCAGATTATGAAGTTCCGCTAGACGAGTGGACGATGTTGCTTTTCGGTTGTCGGTGTCGGCTTCAATCTCAAGCGAGAGCAGACACAAACGTCGACACACATAGGGTCTAGTCACCCATTAGCGGACGCCCCGTGCTTAATCCTACGAAGGCATGTATATCTTACCAGATCATCACACACAACTCTACTGTCTCTCCTCTAGTCTCCATAGCACAATTCTCCTGTTCGATGGACTCCCGATAATGGGTAGTTGTATTCACATAGTCCTGACGCAGATCGAGTCCCACTTCACACCGGGTAACGAAAGTTCATGCCTTTTCGCTAGATCTCAACCCTTCCCCCTCCCATAAAGAACCGGCTCCTTGTGAACTTGGGCTCGCCAAAGATTATCATGCTGGTTTCGTTATCCAGTTAGTGGGTCCATCCTGGCCAAGAGACGAACGGGGTTCACTACCTATAGACAAATAGTAACCCAACTTGAGAGATTTGAGTTTGAAAATTAAAAGTTTCCCATTCCCTCTAAATGTCTTGTAATGTATACATTATACGAGATTTAAAAGAGAAGCTAAATTTAATAAAAAAGAAGTTATATTAACTATCTTCCTTTTAAATTTGATTATATATATAAATTTGGTTATAAAAATTCTTTTCTAAATAATTTTATTATTTAAACATAAAGTCGAAAAACTTAGATTTTAAATTAAATTAGGTTATCTTCTGAAATTAATCTCCGAGTTTCAAAAGTGTCATCTAGGTAATGATTTGTTTCTTTGCAAATTTACAGTTTAGAAACAAAACAATTGTGTGTGATTTTTGATGTGTAAAAATGGGAGAGGAGACATTTTATAAATACTATTTGAGAAAGTCCAAACAAATTTTAAAGTTTCTTAGGTATTATTAACATATCTAAGATGTAAATATATACATTCTAAGTGTTTTAACTATGCACCGATTTTTAGTTTTTAGATCACGAATTTGTAAGAAAGTTAATTGAACAAATATCCTAATCTTATAGAAATAAAATAGAAACCATTATCCAAAAAGATTTACAGCAATAAAACATTATCGACACTTTGAAATGGCAAAAGTACGAGCACCACAGTATTCAGAATAAAAAATAACTTATATAGGTAAGACAAAGCTATTCTAACTAGTATTTTTTTTACATCTCAAAGAAGTAATTTACAGTCCATTTTTTGTGTTATTGTTTTGTAGTATATTTAATTACCGCACACAGAATTGTTAATTTTCATAAGTTTATATCTACATATTTAAATCTATTGGTTAAGGTTCGATTCTTGACTGTCTAAAGCATCCATCAGGCAGTGATTCTTTAATTTCTTGGATATTGTCTACTTCGATGCGAAGCCAACTGAGTTCTTCCTCGTACAGTGATATCTGTCTCTGTTGCCAACTCCGAGCGCTCGCCAAGTCAATTGTACTTTGCTCAATGTCGCTAGCATCATATGTTCTGTATGCCGCATCCAATTTCCTTTCTAAAACTTCTAAATCATCTGTGTCAAGGTTGAGAGCTTTGTCTAAAAAGTGCAGAATCTCTGTTACTAATTCGTAAGCAACGGTAACACGTTCACTCGCCCTTTCGGCTTTAGATTTTGCTCTGTTGGCCTTTTCTTGGGCACTAAATACCATCTTCCGATCATTTTCGGCCTGTGTTTCGAATTGCCCAAGTCTGTGTTCGGTTTCAGCGACTCTAATGGCGACTTCGTCCGCTTCATCTTTGAGTAGCGTTGCTTTGTGTTTGGTTTCATCTGATATGTTTCGGACTTCTCCTGCTTGGTCGCTGGCTAACTCTGCTGTTTGCCGGGCATTTTGAGCGATGTCTTTCGCATCTTTGGCGTTTGATTCAGCTCCCGCTAAGGCAAATTTGGCATCTTCCGTCAACTTTTCGGCTTTGTTGATTAAATTTTCGATTTCAGATACCCTAGAGATGGCATGTTCGGCTGCACCACGACTCGCCTGGACTTTCTGATCAAATCCTTTAAAAAAAAATTCAATAATTATTCAGGAGAAAATCCTGGGAAGCAAATAGTAAATTTTATTCAATCGCACTTAAAAACTGGTTGATGCGCACAAATTTATTTATTTTACAAAAAACAACAACCGGAAAACGAATTGGGTGAGTGTATCACCGCTCAAAGTTGAAAATTTGTTTGTAGAAAAATTGGAAAGCTATGGAACTGAAATGTGTGAAGAATACAGTCCGAGAAACTAAAATAGATTAGTTAAGGATATCAGAAACCGGGGCAACATGCAACTCTCATGAATCTGTTTAGCACTGAAGACAAACCACTTGGCGAGAAAGATATAGAGAGAGGTGATACAATGGGAGGTTGATATGTCCCCGTCCGATCTCAAATAAAGTGTGGGTAATTCCTCAGTGTAATGTTGAAGAGAACAGGATAAGATGCGCAAGATTTCCGAGAGGAAAAAAAAGGTAAACATAGAGAGGCACTGTCCCAATCTATTGAATTAGGGGACGAGAGGAGTGTTCTCGGTCCCTTATTGCGACTTTCGGGTGACACCAGTACGGAATATTCCTTCTTAATATCTCTTTATTGGCATTCAGCTACCCGTCAGGTGACACTAGTACGGAATTATCCCTTCCTAACATCTTAGTGGAATTCAGGTTCGTGCTACTCAAAGCCTTACTTATGTTGCTACCTGCAAAGGTTCATCTCCTATACCAACAGCCTCGACGAACTCTTATCAACCGGACGGAGTTCATCTAGAAATACGAGTACAACACTACGTATATTTGTAGGTTTTTTTTCAGTTGTATTCGTGTCTGTCATGATGAGAACATGTGCTCAATTGTATCTGATTCCTGGTGGCAACGGGGAAAGTCTGTATCGATAAGGTCAGTGTGGTAGTATTCAATTTTGTGTGACCGCACAGAAGTATTGGTAGAGCAAAAGGTGCGTGATCTATAAAGAAAGTAGTGAAGCTATATTCGCTGCAGCGAGAAAGGGATGATGGGGTGCGGCAGAGCACCGTCACAGGTGCCCCCCTTCCCCCCGTCCACTGTTGCCATATCTCTACAGATCATAACGAAAGACAGAGACAAAGAGTAATATGGGGAAACGAGGTTGGAAAGGAAGGCGAGAAGCTGATCTATACTCGCTGCGGCGAGTATTCCTGCAGGCATTGGAGCATGGTGAGCAAAATCAGTGTGTTGTGAAGGGAAAGGCACACTACGGTTCTCCACACTACAGCTGACATCCCCTGTGGGTACGTAAAAGGATAGATAATTAATAAAAGAAAGAAGCGGAGGATAAAAAGGTGGAAAGACCAGTCGGGGCTTAACCATGGGAAGAAACCCTCCCTCACAAGCCCCCTCCCCCTACACTCTGAGGTAATTAAGCGAAATTGAAAACCTTTTTCTTATGAATAACTAATAACTGCTGACCTTCCAGCGTGGTGAGAGTGTTCTGGGCTTCTTCGAGTGTCTTGTCAGCTTTCCTCACTGCTTCGTCCGCTTCTTTCTTAGCATTGAAAACTCTCGCGAGAAGGTCCTCCGTTAGTTGTTGGACAGAAAGCCCCCGATGTTTCAAATCTTCCGCTTTCTTAAGCTGTTTCTCGAGATCGAGAAGGAGATCTTCTCGATTTTTCATTAATTGGGTGAGGTCATCTTTGAGTTGTTCTGCCTCTTTCTCGATTTGGATGGCACGTTCTCGTAGACCAGTTGCATTCAGGGGCGGAACGGCAATATTAGTAGCTTCTGTGCTTAAATTCAAGGCTTCCTTGTATATCACAGTAGCTTTGCTCAAGGAATCGGCGGCTTCATTCATGATGTTTTCATGGCGCTCTGATAGGCTATCAAGGTGACTTTCAAGGCCCTAGGAAGAGTGAAGAGCTACATTAGGTTCGTAATTTACGAGAATCAACACTTTATATATATATATATATATATATATATATATATATATATATATATATATATATATATATATATATTGATGAAAAGAAAATTCCACGAGGTCTAGATATATTGAAAAGTTTGATAATTAAAATTTTACCTTGATAACTTGTGTAATATTGTTCTGATCTTCAATAGCTTTTCTGGCTAACATATGGGCGTCATTGGAAGTATTCCGAGCATCATAGGCCAGTTCGGTGATGATCTTAGCATCGTCTTCGTGGCTAGAGAGGAAAGGAAAACAATTGTATATAAGCTTTAAAAACAAAAGAACCAATCTAGAATTTCAAATTCTTCTCGACAAATGAGCAGGACTTGTAATGACATTGGGAAATACTGTAGCAAGGTCTTCAAATCATCTCGTTAGGTTTTCATTGTCACTCACTCTTCTGCAAGCTGTCTGGCTTCTCTGGCAATTTCTGACATCCGAGCCGACTGGTGTCCAAACTGGTCAGATCGATCGATAGCTTTGTCCAAGGCCCGATTCCCTTCTACGTCTCGGTACACTTGTGCATCCTGTCAAGGAAACGAGAGACGGTAGAAAATTAAATCGAATCATCCGTTCGTAATACGAATCCAGGGAGAGGCGAGGGAGATCGAAATATATATATGACCACCGGAATGGAAGGCGGTCTGTCTCCCCTCATTCTTGGAGCCTAATTGGATTATCCAGGCACATTATCATTAATAGATTGGGCTTAGAAAACGTTCTTTCGTAGAAGATTAAATTCTTGTATAATTTAACGTTTAACTTTTATATTTATATATTACTGATTTAATTTTGTCCCTGTTATAAATAACTCCCTTGGAACAGATGACCACTGCTTTCATCGAACCTCTTGGGAAATTAAGGGAGAAAGCTTTGATCCTACAGCATCCGATGTAGGCCTCACCAACTTTACTACAGTTAAGTGTGGCCACGCTATCTCTTAGACTGTCATGGGGACAAGGTTAGAGTGGAGAAGGGCTGTCGCCTGCTGTTGGAATATTACAGCACCACCTTCCCTGTACATCACAAACTCTCGGTGTGATCTTATGCTAATTTTTCTTTCCTTGTTTGTTTACCGAGATTTACAGGTTCTCCCTGAGTTGGCAAAAACATAATTGTAAGCCTACTGACCCTTAGAGCTTCGGTGGCATTGCTGATAAGGAATTCGGCCTTGGTCACATTGCCCGTGCCATACTTTTGATGCCGTTCTCCGGAAGAAACGAACAAATTGATTTCATCGATAAGTCCTTTCACTTTAGCGATCTTCTCTTGGAGGTCCTTCAAATGCTGCTCAACCGTGGTTTCCCCTACAAGAAATGGGGGATCAGGATGGGGAAGAAAGTGTGGCTCCACGGGCCCTGGTCCCTAACACAGGACACAGATAGAGTAAAACTATGTATGGATAAGGGACCCCCTTATTGGTTCAAGTTTGAGAGTATAAACTGTGTTTTGAGTTCTATTTAATAGGGATCACCGAGTCCAGGCGTGAATCAAGGAAAGGGGGGGGCTATAGGGCTGAGCTCCCCCCCCAAAAAAAAAAAATCAGATTCGTTTATGTATATATTCCTTTTTTTAAGACATATCTGTATTCTGCTATTCAGAAGGAGTTATGTAATAATATATATATATATATATATATATATATATATATATATATATATATATATATATATATACATACATATACAGTTTTTAACCATTGCGATCTAATATACCTTATATGATAACTGTATAAAATACAGGTAAATCACCCAAATAATTATTTGATAACATCCAAAAACTCCAATTCATAATTTTATGATGTGTGGAAAAAATTCGGATCTGAGTGAGTTAATGCTCGATCCTGTGTAATATACTGTTATTTATTATCAATGTTGTGTAAGATAACCATTATTAATGTTCACTGCCCTTTTCTCAGAGTACTCAGAGGTAGGAATTCAGGTTACCCCCACCCCCTTCTATCCTGGATCCGCCACTGACTAAATAACTGTCACAATTTGAAGGAACGACAGTTGGACGTCAAAGTTAGGCAAGGGAGAATTAATTGAAACGGTAATAGGCGAGCTGTGTGAAAGTTAGACGGAGGATATTAGTGCTAGATGATTAGTAAACCTGCTGGTAGCAACTTTGTATCATAAACTGGCTAATTATTTCAATATTTCACCCTTGGAGATGATCGGGAACTTCAAAAATAGATTAAAAATCCACCCCGTGTCCAATTTGAAGGTTCAAATTATCTCTTAGGGCCGTCCTTAAATGCTAATATAAAATTTGCATATCTATGACATCCAAAAGGGCCCTAAGTGTCAGGGTTGGTACATTTATTCGTGCTGGGCATCAACTGCACTTCTGTGGGTTGTTTTCCTACCCCCGGATGAAGCTGCGAGCTGGGCATCATCCCAAAGTTTGTCGACTTCAGCCATGACAGAATTGAGGGTCTCCTCAAACTCCAAGTCATTTAGTACAGTTGGATTACTGATGATGTCCGACAAGAGACGTTCCAACTCGGCCAAACGTTCTCTATGGATGCTCACAGCGTCGAGGACGAGAGTGTAGCAGGGTGGACAGTCTGGAACAAAATTAGGTTTTCTTATTCAACTCCACGTGATAAGAATGCACGGTGTTAGTCGCGGGTCGATGTAGTCGACTATGTGACCCCAGCCATACATAAAGTTGGCGGAGACGTTAAGAACTTGCTTCTTTGTATAATAATCCTATGAGTTAACCTGTAATAAGATCCGAGGGTTTGTTGTCCAATTTAGACCAGTAGGTAGGTAGCGCCACTCGTGCTTCTCAACGTGGACGAGATCCCAATCTCCAGCCAGATAGTGAAATGCACATAAAGATCAGAATGACAATTACTGATGAGACTGAAGGCACCACGCACGGACCGATGCTCATTGAGGAGGGGGGGGGCACCAATCAGCGATGGTGGCACTCTTCGTGCCCACTAGGTGAATGAGGTACCAGTTCCGCGTTAGGGGTATGTGGATATGAGCATACCCAAAGGGGGCACTAGTATATTCTACCGTCATGGCCCGGGAATAGAGAGAGTATCCTGTAATGTGAAGGCGGGAAGAAAATAATAGCGGTGTTGCGATTGGCTATGTTCATGGCGCGTGGAGCTACATACCCTGACGGAGGCGAGTATCAGCGCATCCGCCCAATGGGCGGCCAGCTGAAGGATATGTGTAATACCCTTGCTGGGAATGAACTCCGTTGGACGTGCTGTGCCCAGCCCTGTATTCGGGTGGGTACATCTTATCCTTCTCATCACACACACAACTGCTTTCTTTCCTCTCCCGTCTTCGAAGCATAACACACACAGACACACACACAACTCTGTTCCAAGGAATCTTACCGATGGGTATCTATTATCAACATACCTCTGACGCGGAACAGATCCCTCTGTCCTGGGGCGAACAAGGTTCCACCTGAATGCTGTTTGATGGCCCAAAACATAATACTTCCTGGTACATCTGCCCAAAGAGGACCGACCCATGGTGCCGTCGGGCTCACCAGCGATTGTCATACTGACCTTTAAGTTTATTTCCTTATCCGGTTGTGATCTGCCTAGATAAAGGCAAGTATGCGAATCACTACTACTCCATATATATATATATATATATATATATATATATATATATATATATATATATATATAACCGAATGCCCTTATGATGCCCTCTACGTTAAGAGCTAACGGCGTCCTACCTCGGCAGCCAGCTTGTTTATCATAGGTGTTTTCTCGACAACGATTGCATCCTCTTCCTTCCACATTGTCTCGACACTGAGGGAAACGAGGACAAACTTTGATGGTTTTGGTTTGGGAAAAACAAAAGAACGGCGTTTTGGGCAATACAAAAATACTGCGGGGGAAAAGTTATGAGAGGGGAATAAAAGAATCAAGTCGTTTCTTCAATGAACACATCACTTTTTTCTTCTTTTTTTTAGACGTCTTTGATTGACAACAAAGCAATTAAATGATTTTTTGTAATTCAAAAAAATAAATTTCCAAAGTATACACAAATTACTAAATATAAAATCACATTTTTAGATTAACCTCCGAGTAATAACTTGAATATAGGAGTGTTTGAGATAAGTTTAGCATTATTCTTACCAAGCATTGGCCAGTGGCGTCGCACTGAAGGGAAACAGACCCAACCGCATCACAATCGCAAGAAATACACCCCTCTTTCGAGAAGCCATAGTGATAGGGTTGGCAGGTATCACACTGTCGACCAACCACCCCACTCCTGCAAGGGCAGAGTCCACTCTCTTTGTCGCAAACTCCGTTCTCGGCTCCTACGAGGTCACAGTCGCACGGTTCGCACCCCTGTTCAAAGTAAGAAACAAATGGCGTCACCAAGATCGAAACGGTTATTCAATTGAACGCGAATTCTCGCTATTTCCAGTCCAATAACCCTCACTCGCGGGTTATTTCAGCAAAACAGATATAGACCACATTACCAAGCCCATCCTTCGAATGGATTACGCCATGGACAAGTAGTAGTATTCCAGACATCAGGAAAATGTTTGACTAGTGGAATCGACAGACGGCTTAAAGCATCACTTCAAGGGGTAGCTATCTACTCCCAGCCACTTTAGGAAGGACATCAACTTCCAAAGAGTTTATTTTATGTCTACTTCAATTTAGTTTTATAAAGTTCCTTCAAAATTTACCTGGTGTCTTCTGTCTACCATTTTCTTTAATAGTCAAAATTTAAGTTTCCCACTAATTAAAAATGGTCTCCTTCAGGAAGACACTGCTATTAAGGGATAACAGAGATAAGGCCTTACAATTTAGCGTTGTAACGAGTCACAGGGTAGTGTTAACGGATAACCACACAACCCATTTCCTCTAAAAACCAGAGGGACACGATCTAGTGGACCTGTGGCGAAAATGGCTGATTTAGCACCTCCAACCACTAGGTGGTCAACTTATATCATTTTTTAACTCAAGTGACCTGATTTACCTTTGGTAGCATCGGTTTTAGCTGGCTACATTGAACCAACGACTCGTTGTGATCAGAAGATGAACCCAACACGAGATTTGCATGACCCATAGACCCGCTCGCTTCGCCGCAGGTAACAAAAGTGTCTTACCGTCCCACTCGTCAAATTCCAAAATCCGTCTTCACACACATCGCAAGTTCTGCCGGTGGCGTGAGGCTTGCAATTACATTGCCCCGAGATTTGGTCACATACAGGAGGTCCGTAGGTCTCAGCAACAGTGCCATAGAAGTTGCATCGACAAGGGCGACAGTCTCCTTGAGGACGGGCTAGGGCATCACCATAGAAACCTTACGGGCAAAATAGTTAGTATGAAATTCAATTCAAACAAACCTTTAGCGTAAGTCAATATATAGATATATGGAGTGTAAGTTAATGCTGTTTTATTAACCTATGGACTAACATCAGTAAACTGCATCTTTAAGACGACACTAAAATGCTTCGTGAGGTCATGATTCGGCCTTCAGGAATTGATTGTTTACTTAATCAATCTTGGGTATGTTTGGCTACTTCATTCCCTTTTATTCTTTTCCCATTTAATAATAACAATAATAGAGGTTTACATGGTCCCCTTCAAGAACTTGAAGCCTTCGCAGGGCGCCTCTCCATCGACTAGGAAAGGCCTGACAGAAGAGGTGTGTTTCCAGAGCCCGCTTGAAAGCGTTAAGCGAGGAAGAGGAGCGTATGTCAGTAGGCAGACCATTCCACAGCTTAGGGGCAACTACAGAGAAGGGACGATCACCCCTGCAGCAGAGGCGAGTTACAGGAACCGAAAATAGGAGAGCACTTCCTGAGCGAAGGCCATTTTTGTTGGCAGGACACAACCGGTGTGGAGGACAAGTAAGAGGAGTTGCGTGCTTAGGATTTTATATATGAGGAGGACTTTAAAAGTAATTCGAAATTTAATGGGCAGCCAGTGCAGTTCGCAGAGCAGGCGTATGGCATGAGTGAACCGTCTTCGACGAAGGAGAACTCGAGCCGCAAAGTTCTGGACAAGTTGAGAGGGGACGAATTGTAGTGTTGGGGGCTCCAGTGAAGATAGATTTACAGTAATCAAGGCGCAACGGCATGGGTGGCTATCTGGAAACTGCTTCGGTCAAAGTGGAACCGGATACGACGGAGGTTACGGAGAAACATCTATAGATTCTTTATTAGCTACCTGTGAATTCGTTGTAAATATTATTTTTTCACTTACCAGGTAAGCACTGATCGCAGTAGAATCCCCCCGTGTTATAAATGCACTTAAGACATTCCCCAGTGGTTCTGTTGCAGTTGGAAACAGCGTTCGAGTCGATATTTCCATTGCAGTCGCATCTCTCGCAAGGACGAGGAGCTCCATGGCGTCCTTGGGGATCTCCGAAGAACCCATCAGTGCAAAGTTCGCACCGGGGACCTGGACGAAATCAGGATTCAAATATTTTGGCTCTCCCTCAAGAAATATTCGTTACCAAGGCAACCAACCCCTCTCTCCCCAAATTCAAGAGAATAATGGAATGATTTCAAAGCTGACCTGTGTATCCTTCTGGACATTCTAGACAGATGACGCTGTCCTCCATGATGGTCAAGCAAGCGCCTCCATTTGGACAAGGGCAGGGTTGGCAATCTTCAGGCGTGCCTTGAAGGGCGTTACCATAGAAACCTTTCGCACAGCGCTCACATTGGTTGCCATCGGTGTTATGTTGACAAATGCATTGCCCTGAAAGAAGTGACAAACGAGTACTCACTGGAAACTGCCTGAATCATCGATGGCTAATAATAATCGACAGGATCGCTGCTGAGGGATTATTATTATCCTGAATTTTCCACCGCTTTTTCCGAGTGGAATCGGCGCGCATCAACGCAACTCCGTCATTCATGGACAGGATGCACGACAGCCACGCACATTGCTGCTACCCCGCATTACGTTCGGAGGAACAAACTTTCTAACACGATTTCTCAGGCTAGCGGCCCATATCCAGGTTTGGTTGCTTTTTACGATACATGCCCGAAGACAGTATGCGGTTCTCCCTGCCCCAGATAAAAGCCAAATTATTATTATTATCATCACCATCATTATTATTAACTTAAAGCTAAACCGAAATCCAGACAATGGAATATTCGCCAAATATTTTTAAGATTTTGGTGAGGTTCGTGAAGAAAGTGTTGAAGTTAGAGAAAAGGAGAATGTGCGTGAGGTGCCAAGCCCGTCCAATCTAAAAAGGAGATTACTTGCAGCACTCGTGACTGGGCGCGCAACTCTCCTGAACTTGCCTAGTTGAGGGCACAAGCGGCCGAAAGTTGCTCCAACTTCCACCACTCTAAAGGAGAATCGGCGCACATCAGCGCACCCCAAACGCCCCGCCATATGCAACCGCTTTTCTGTTATACCAAAGACACCCACCATCTTGCCCGCGCCGAATGGCCCTTATTTCACGCCCTTTATATGTAATAAGATGTAAAAATTACAATGATAAAGATGTACATAGAAAGAAAAGACTTCCCGAAACGTATTTAATATTAAATTATAAAATATCAAATTATTTAATATTGTATTAAATAGAAAATGTTAACTATTTTATAATTTATATTAAATAATGAAATATTAAATTAAATATTGTTTTTCATGGTGGCTTACAACAGAACAATGTCAAAATTATTTTAAATAATGCCCCCCCCCCCCGCAAGCCTTCATAACAAAACTCAAAAGAAAATCAGGTTCTGAAAGAGGTTGAATCATTCAAAACAATTCTAATTAAGTTTCGACCCCCAAAAGTCTTCAGTCTTAACAAAAATGAAAGGAAAATAAGGTTCTGAAAGAGGTTGAATCATTCAAAACAATTAAATTATGTTTTGACCCCAAAAGCTTTAAGTCTCAACAAAAATAAAAGGAAAATAAGGTTCTGAAAGAGGTTAAATCATTCAAAACAATTTTAATTAAGTTTCGACCCCAAAAGCCGTCAGTCTTAACAAAAATGAAAGGAAAATAAGGTTCTGAAAGAGGTTGAATCATTCAAAACAATTTTAATTAAGTTCTAACCCCAAAAGTCTTCAGTCTCAACAAAAATGAAATGAAAATAAGGTTCTGAAAGAGGTTAAATCATTCAAAACAATTTTAATTAAGTTTCGACCCCAAAAGCATTCAGTCTTAACAAAAATGAAAGGAAAATAAGGTTCTGAAAGAGGTTGAATCATTCAAAACAATTTTAATTAAGTTTCGACCCCAAAAGCATTCAGTCTTAACAAAAATGAAAGGAAAATAAGGTTTTGAAAGAGGTTGAATCATTCAAAACAATTTTAATAAAGTTTCGACCCCAAAAGTCTTCAGTCTCAACAAAAATGAAAGGAAAATAAGGTTCTGAAATAGGTTGAATCATTCAAAACAATTTTAATTAAGTTTCGACCCCAAAAGTCTTCAGTCTCAACAAAAATGAAAGGAAAATAAGGTTCTGAAAGAGGCTGAATCATTCAAAACAATTTTAATTATGTTTCGACCCCAAAAGTCTTCAGTCTCAACAAAAATGAAAGGAAAATAAGGTTCTGAAAGAGGTTGAATCATTCAAAACAATTTTAATTAAGTTTCGACCCCAAAAGCCTTCAGTCTTAACAAAAATGAAAGGAAAATAAGGTTCTGAAAGAAGTTGAATCATTCAAAACAATTTTAATTATGTTTCGCCCACACATATTGTATAGGCTGCCAGGGCAAGCGGCCTTTGCTAACCCTACCCGTCTATAACGTATTGCCTTATCTTCGTACCTGTTTCAGAGTCGCAGATGGTTGCGTGGTTGTTGCAGTCGCAAGGGATGCACGAGCCAAATGGGCCCCCATTTGGGGGGTTGTGTCGATATCCTGGAGCACAGGATTCACAAAATTGTCCTACGTACCCTTCAGGACACGTACAAGTTTCCACCCAGGTAGCGGGGTCTCCGAATGGCCCTAACCTGGTTGTCTCTAGTTTGACATTATCCAAAAATCCTCTCCCTGGAAAAGGTTGATGTTTAGTTGGTGGTTATGAATGTTGGGGAAGAATTTGATTATATAAACATTTATATAAGAATTATATTAATAATATATCTTTTAATTGATGTTTTTAGTCAAATATTTTCTGATTAAAAAAATAAATAGCCATGTACAGTGGGGAGTAAAAATACCCCAACTATGACGCCAACTGTGCGTCGTAAAAGAGAACTAAATATGACAACATTGAAGAGTGTAGAGGGAGGAAATCGCTAGGTTAGAGAACGCGGTATTTTGAATAACAATCTTAAGAGGCCTTATAAAAAGATCAGTGGACTCGACGTCCGACCAGTTATTAGGCTGTATGGTTAAGCTGAAAATAAACCACATTTTTATTAGTATGGTCCAATTTAAGAACACTCACCATCGTAGGAGTAGGTCCCTCTGATTTTAATTGCGGTCAGGTTAGATAAAAGAGCCATGAAATTCCGAGATGATAAGCGCGGAGACCATCCAAATTTACCATCTTCATGAAGCCTAAATGTGTATTCTTGAACCTTGTAAATAGAGTTCACTGCCATTTATTCGAAGGATAAATTCGGCGCACCTAAATGGTTTAATTTGGTTCTAGAACCTCAGGACTTCAACTCTAACCTTTTCCCAGGATGCGGTCAGCGCACATCAGTCCTTAAAAACTCCTTAACGCCCTATCAAGCTCAAATCCCCCACCCCCTAGCAGGTTTTTCTACATTGAATTGCCTGCTGTCGATCTCGTCCGGGAGGGTTTCGATCCCGTGTCGATTGAACCAAGCACGCCCCTTTCACAAATGCTCCCCCCATCCCCACATTTACCACACACTTATATCATTCACTTGCTCCTCGACCAGCCCCTAAGAGGGTGTATAGTATTATTGGGGCAATGCGCATACTACAACTGAAACCTGGAGGAAAAGCTCACCCTACCGGCACCAGTACCCGTAGTTGTGCACCCTGCTGGCCCCAACACCTGCAGTTAGATATCCTTCTTACATTCTCAAATCCTCCATCTCCCACTTTTTCTTGCAGAACACTCCCATTAATATATGTGTAATGTGGCCTCGTTGCTATTGCGCAATAATCAAGCTAGCTTTTACAGGGTGCTCCTTCTGGGGATAGGAATAACCCCCCCCATACCCTCTTCGGGTTTTTTTTAAATTTCAAGCGAAAAACAACGAGGGCATCTCCCTCAGAAAATTTCTAAGGGGAGATCTGAGAAGTGGTGAAGATGGGGGATGTGAAAATATGTGGATGTAGCTCCAGATCCTCCTACAATCATTGTAGCAGGAAGGGCTCCTAATTGTGGGAGTTGGGGTCAGGAGGGCATGAAAGAAGACAAAAAAGGAAGGAAGGAAAAAGAATAGAAAAACGATGAATAAATTAGAATGGGGAATAACATAATGAATCGAGCAGGCAACGTCAACTCCAAATACTAAAACCGGGAGATACTCGTAGTATTGTAAATCTCCAGGAAGAGGCTTAGAGACAAATGTAGGGGCCTTCCAGTAGTACGAATTTGGAAGCCTCTTCCCTTCATTATAGAAATTTGTAATCATTATTTATCGAAGCCAAAATTTGTAATCATTATTTAACAAAGCCAATATTTGTAATCATTATTAAATAAAGCAAAAATTTGTAATCATTATTTATCGAAGCCAAAAGTTTTAATCATTATTCATCAGAGCCCAAATTTTTAATCATTATTATCAAAGCCCAAATTTGTAATCATTATTTAACAAAGCCCAAATTTGTAATCATTATTTAACAAAACCAAAATTTGTAATCATTATTCATTGAAGCCAAAATTTGTAATCATTATTTAACAAAGACAAAATTTGTAATCATTATTTAACAAAGCCAATATTTGTAATCATTATTTATCGAAGCCAAAATTGGTAATCATTATTTAACAAAGCCAACATTTGTAATCATTAATTAACAAAGCCAATATTTGTGATCATTATTTATAGAAGCCAAAATTTATAAATCATTATTTAACAAAGCCAATATTTGTAATCATTATTTAACAAAGCCAATATTTGTAATCATTATTTACGAAGCCATTCCTAACTATAAAATCCCGATGCAAATCTGGGTCGCGGAATTATTGTCTCAATTTTCGAAAATGTTTGAAATTCGCGCTTCATAACGTGAGTTTGCGAACCATTTTTAACAATTCCAACAAACCCCAAATCAACGCCGTACACAATGCGTTAGAAGCGAATGAAAAGAACTGCCTCAGATTCTTAATTTTATTTCCTCCTCTATAAATAATCAACTGACATTGGGTCAAGAGGCAAATGTTTCAAAATTTGAGGTGCTGAGAAAAATCAATTTGGAATCCGGGAATTCTATCAGAAGTGCTTTTTGTGTCCCTTCTAGAGGCACATTCCAAGTCATTACCTAAATAACAAGTGATAGAACATTTTATCTCCTTTTGTTTACCTCTTCTATCTTAACTACCGTTTGCTTCCTACGTTTTTCTTTGACTCAACCCAATTTTCCTTTTGTTAGTTTTGCTACGACTGGTATGGTTCCAGAGAATGAGAAAGGTAGAATATAATCGACCTACCTGAGTACTGGGAAGGGAATTGCCTTGGGCGAAGATCGTCGTAGAGATAGTGAATCCCGCTCCCTGTAGAATCACATCTACAGGGCCACTCTGAGGGCCTAAATCTCCGATGACGAGGGAGAACGAAAGGTCGTGATTGTAGCTTGCCCTCTGGTTGCCAAGGAAACGATCTGATGAGATAGAAATAAGGTTTAGAATTTAAGGATTACAGCTGGAGCTTCGTGACATCGAAAAACGTATCGTTAGCGATCAAGTTGTTCATCAACTTGTCTAGGCGTTTGAAAGTCATGAAATCTACCAAGGAGTGAGGTCCATAAAGTTTGTTTATGCTGAAGCAAGACATCTTCAGCTTCGAAACATCCTTTAGACAGGTTAAAAATAACAGCAGATAATATTAAGTGGAAGAGATGATACATAAAAAAAACAACTTTAAGAACGTGGATTAATGGTACTCGAGTGCCGGTTTATGCCGGATTAACCAAGTGTCTGAAATGCCATCTATTATGCCTCCACCCTCATTAAACCCTTCAAAGGTGAGAGGAAATCTCAGCAAGTAATGATCAGAAGGTTATTTATAGAAACAATCACTCAAAAATGGATATATTGAACTAAGAACTAGAGTGACTGAACAACAAATTGGGTTTACTGAAAAATGAGCTGCTTATATGGAAGAACAAACCAGGTCTAATGAAGAGCGAACTAATACCGCTAAAGCATTCGAATGATTGATCGATATTCAATCCGACCTCATTTCCTCAGCACCAGCTTGGCACTCAACTCTATTCAAATGAAACGTGGCGCTCCACGAGAGAGCTAAGAGGATCTGGTGAGCCATTGGCATCCGACTGTCCCCGGAGTTCTCTCGTACACACATAGACATCGAGGTCGCCCGACAAATAAGACCTTTTAAAAGAAGTAAGGCACTGACAGACGGTGACGTGACTCCAAAATACACATGACAGAATCGACAAATCACAACCAACGACAAGTGTAATGCTCAGGTTTATTTAGAAATTAACCACAATACTACCACAATCCTTTATATTCTGAATTAATAAAACTAAAAAGTTGGAAAAGTAAAAATTATTCACTCAATAAGACATTTTTCAAAAACGTTTATAATAACTAATAGCGGGAAAAAAATAAAAAACCCGCCCCAAATAAAGGCTTGAATGCCTCAAATCCAAAATCCAATCTAATCGAAACAAATCAAAACGAATGACGAATCAAAACCCAAAGCTATCTAATCGAATCAACTAACTTAATTCAATTAAAATAAGCTATAAATTTTATAGTTTATAAAACAACAAAAAACAACCAACCAAAAAGCAACAAACACAAAACAAAAACAACAGAGCTACCCTTTCACCAGCGACCTATCTATTCTGTCTCCCACACCACCTCTATTATTTAACCTCACCCAATTTCACCACTTTACTCCCTCACTATAAATATCTCTCTCTCTCTCTCTCTCTCTCTCTCTCTCTCTCTCATTTCACCAACTTTTTAAGTCCAAGTCCAACTTTTTAAATATACATAGTTACATGTAGGGGTGGCAACCGATAAAAAAATACCGGTAATTTATCGATAAATTAAATTTAATTACCGCGTATTTACCGATACTTTTTATCGGTAATTTAATGTAACTATGATTATTTAAGTTTACACTCAATAAACAATTTCATTTCGTATTTACGAAAGAAATTAATTGTGAACTGTGATAGAAAACGTTTTAGTTTAAGAGACGAATTAGGACCATGTGTTGTTCTTTGAGAATATGAGTGCTATGTATGGATTGACGTAGTAAATCACTGGTAATATATTTCGTACTTATTGTACAATATATTGATAATAATAATTATCTTCTAAAACGCTGCAGAAGTTCGTAAACTTCACAACATTATGTTGTTACATTAATTTACTGGTTGATTCTAGGTAGGCTAGCCCTAATAAATATTAATACCGCCACGTATTTTCGATTGTTTTTAATGTGTAGGCCCTAGATATTTAGATCACGTGAACTTTAACTAGGGGTTTTTGTCCTATTTGCATTTTATGAGGAGAATATTACTGTCTTATGCTATACGTTCTAAATAAAGACAAAACACTTTTTATTGGTTATAAAAACTCATAATGGCAAAGGATCTCATTAGAAAGTTCTATATACATGTGATTTTAAAAAAATTTTAATACAGTTAATTTAACTAGAAATATATTGGGAATTTACCAGGAATCAAAAATTTTCTCGAGAATTTATCGATAAAAATATTGTCGGCAATTTGAGACCCCTAATTGCATGCAAAGTTTTGTCCTGTATATAAATGCATTCATATAATTATGAGGGTTATGGCTATAGAGCTCAATAAGTACATGAATATCTGCGGATGACAAACAAAACCATGTAACTCGAAACAGATCATCCAACTCACTTGGAGCACTGAAATAAATGTTCTCCCTGCCGACAGCACTCACGCCGATGTTCTTGGTGACTGGGTTGAAGGAAACGGTAGCTTTGTTACCGCTCTGTTCCACAGCGCTCCATCGCTCCTCTCCTCGCACGAATCTACTCTCGATAGTGGCTGAAGAGGAAGATTTGGGGAATTTATTGACCAAAACCCAAGATCGGGAACTCACCGAAGCCGACCGGTTTTAAGGCACTCTTGTCTTTATTCTTTCTAGGAAGCATACATAAAAATAGGACAAAGAAACAATAGGGTTTAATTATAAAGCCTACTGCAAAAAGAAAGGTACCGGAAATAAAAGATTATTATCGAGGCTATTTGGAGCCGATCCCACCATATGGAAAGAGGGTTCAAATTTAAAAGTATAGGAAATGAAAGAGATTGAATACAATTTATGGCTTATATCCTCTAAGTGGAGAGAGACGGGCATGAAAATTCCCTGAATTTTTGTTCCTGAGGAAGGAAATTGAAGCGGGGCTTTTGATACTGCATTGCGAGGGGTCTAAATAAGGAAAGGCTAAAAAAAGTATAGTCTTTGAATTTAATTACCTCATCAACCTTAGCCCAAGTGTGTTTTTTCTCCACCTCCACGTGAATTCCTTCCACGGAGTGCCCCCCAACCCAGGGATCGAGGCGGCGAAGGATAACGCTACGATGGCTTTTTATTTGAGGTGGTATATTTGGTTTTAGGTTTATATTTTTTAAGCACTCTGCTGCTTTAATGGAGGTGAGTGTTTCGCAATCAACCTCTCTTGAACAGATGGCTGCATAGCCATTGTGAATATCAATGAGCCTCACCAGTGCGATATTAAGATCCGCATAGATTTTGGCAAAGCCTCCCTACGATCAGGTTTGGGGCAATCGGAGAGGGTCTTTAGTGTAATCCACCGGGTCTCTATTATTTATTCTCCATCTGTTCTAATAATTATTAATGGGTAGCTATATCTATGACTATGTAGTATATGCAAACAAATGCACAAAGTTAATTGCAATTAACTTAAATGTATTCGAAATTTGCACCGAGCTGTTTAAGTGCGGCTTGCGAAGCTTTACATAAGCTTCAATGTGGCCTACTGCTTAAAATTATTACCCATCCCTGGAGTTTAAGCAATTTATGTCATTTACTCCTCTTTGTTCTAATTCAATACGCTTTGAAACATGGCAACCACCTTGCCAGTGGCTCATAAAACTCTAAAATACGTCTCCGGACTCATTCTTTTTATTATATTTACAAGCCTATTGGAGCCTTGTCCTACCCACATTTTATCTTTACATTTCACTTTATTTACGATCCTTGCCTCGAAAGCTTTCGTTAGGAGGTAACCCCGTTAATTATTGTGATTTTGAGGGGGGGAGGGTCATAAAAATGATTAGCGACTCTGTCTTTACGCGGTTTATCATCACTAAATCACACAAATGGCGTTGGGTCCACACAACCAGACAACGGATTCAATCCCGGGAAGAACAGACCAAAAAAACAAACAACCTGCGTAGGGAGCTAGCCTTCCCTTTGCGGCACGACGAGTCTGACGCGTGGACGCAGGCAGCTCCAAACCACACCCGTCGCCACACATATGGCAAATCCCAAGGCTGTCATCCCTTCGTCGTCTCCCTATTCGCACGCGCATCATATTACTATTCTGTCACGGAACCTACGCGATTCTCATGCTGATCTTTATGTGACTTTCATAATCGGGTCGGGGGAGCTCTTTCACGATTGAAAAGTGACGGAGGGCAAAATTAACTAAATGCAAACTTGAGAAAATTGAATCGAGAGTTTGTACCGCTTTTGTCCCCCCTCAGAACTAACCTTGGGAATATCCTTTAGCAGAATCACAGATGGAAGAATGGCCGTAGCAGAAGCAAGGCGTGCAACCGAACTCGTTCATTTCGTCGAGATTGAAGTAGCCTGGTTTGCACGAGTCACACTGCTGACCCTCGACGTGTTGCTTGCACACACATATCCCGTCGTTGGAGCTGCAGCTGGGTCGGTTCTCGTAGCTACCGGGGACGTAACACCCGCATGGTTTGCATCCCTGTCATTAAGGGTGAAGGCAAACCATTAAGGAGGGGAAAGGGTTGACCCCATTTGTCCTTAATCGAGTTGCTCCAGCAAAAGTCATCCATTAATCCTGGGGTATGTAGGGCGCATTCGAAGGTTCCATGAACAAGTTGATACAAGCAGAGGTAGGCTAAACTACGAATTCGCTCTTTCCAATAGGGAAAGGGGTAACTAGCGATGGCTAAGTGATAACATGTTACTAAAGAGAAAGAAAGGATAATAATAACAAACAAGAAGTAAAAGAATGGTGACAGTAAAAATGGGTTGAAGAAAACAAGCCAGGGACTAAACTTTACAAAAATGGGGACTGAATTCGTATGAAGACAGGATGTGTTCGAGTACTGGGAGGGGAACAAATATCGCTTGTATTATTTCAGGGTAGAGAGAATTTTGAGAGCTTGCAACCCATAACCAAGATATTCATAGCGGAGGCCTATTCCACCAGCACTCAGGCTGAATCTTGGCTTAGTCAGTGACTCAGTCAAGATTCAGTTCATGCAAACTCGTCCCAGTATCAGGTTCAAGTGAGTGCGGTATTTATAATACCAGTCAAACTTAGTGCAGATAATCCAAGCTCATCTAAAGAGGGCGAGGCTATAACTAGACTATCAGAAATAGTTATTATAAAAAATTCAAATAAAACTACCTCGAGGAAGGAGAGAGGGAAGTAAATCCCAAAGAAACGCACATGAAAGCCCCTAAAGCGAAATGTTGCTAAATCTATAGTTAGCCAATATGTGTGGACTACGTATGGAAGCTAAATTTGAGATTATCGAACAGAAATCACAGATTATGACACCCTAAATGGAAAATTGCAATTTGATTACCAAGAGATTAATGTAAGAAGATATAAATTAAGATTAATAGTTTCGTAACTTCAGGATCAGTGAATGTTTGCCTTTATGCATTTCTAAAGGCAAACGAAATCAAATTGCCGGAAAGCAATATGGAAACAATGCTATTCTTTGACTGACACCTTCAAGCCACGCTCTTGTAAGCCAATTTATGCAGTATTTTTCCCCGTGTTATAACTGTATATTTCTGTTATAATGGGGAGTTGGTACGTGCAGTTTAACGTGAGATCCGACCCAGATCGAGAATCCATCGGCCAACTAAACAAACTTAATGTGGCTTAACTTCATTCGAACATCAAACGGTGTTTTTACTTGGCTAGATTAGCCAACGGCCATTCATTAAGGCAGTGGGACGATGATGATTTTACACCCGGAACTTAATATACAGGAAGATAAAGCGTACCTGTTGACCAAAATCAAAGTGATTTTCATCACAGTGATCGCATTTATCGCCTACGACTCCGGGTTTACACTGACAACGCCCATCAGAGCCGCACTGCAAGGATCTCGACCCTGCAAAGAATATTTTGTTTAAATTTGGTCCGAGAGCCGTTCTTGCCTCCTCTCGCGTTTCCTAGACAACGCCTCCGCTTATTCATATAAGCCTAGGTCATACTTTTCTACGTGCAAGGCCTATTTTTTCATTAAATCATTACTATAGTAACAGCATATCATCGCTGGGTACATGTGTAGTTTAACTGACAATTTTATATCATATAACGTTCCCCCACGAGTGGGCGAAAACTCTCGTGAACTGCTGCAGCAAAAGTAAAGCTTTAAATACAGTTAATTTTAGAGCTGTTAGATTGGAATATTGGATACATCCCCTCTTGATTTGGGTGGATGAGTAGTAGCATCTCCCAGGCATGCTTTGTGGAGGTGGCTACTAATCAATGCTACAGTAATAATTAAAAATTAATGTCCTTACCAACTTCATTGCAATTGCAGGCTATGCATGCTCCATCTTGCCTTTCGTGATAGTCATCCCTACATCTCTCGCAGTTAGGCCCCGCTCTGTTGTTACTGCAGTCCATGCAATGGCCGCCGTGGCCGGTTTTCTCGTACAGTTCTTGGTCGAAATAGCAGCGATTTGAGAAGTCATTGCAGTTGCAAGCTAAAATATAGGCCCTAAATTAGTTGATGTACATTTTGAAATTATTAAAAAAAAAAAAGCAAAACGGATCAGGACATCTTTGTCAGAACGACTTTGCAAAAAGGGTTTGTAAATGGTGGACATAGGGAAAGTGAAAATATATAAGGTTGAGAACACAGTAGACTATGGGGAGAGGAGGGGGGGGCTAGGGACCACGAGAACAAAACTCTCCTGGCCCTAGCCCGGTTCTGTAACGAAAGCTAATATTTATTTCAACTGCAGCAAAAACATGGCTGTTGCAACACGAAACACTTATACAGACATATGTATACGCCAAAAATTGACGACCAAAACAAAACAGGATGCAAATACCAAATGCCTCGAAAGGGCAATCGAAAAAAAAATCAGTTTTCCGCCATCAACCCGAAGAGGATTATTTTGGAACAGGTCTACCTCATCCAGAATTTGATGAGCCCGCAAACCAGCACCTACGAACCCGCCCCAATCAACAGAAACAGACGAAGGCGACCCTCGCCGTCACGGTAACAGATGTACCACGCCGTTGCTCATTCAAAAAGTTCGTGGATTCTGTAGCTTGAAAGCAATCAGGGTAAAACTATATATAACATGTAAGAACATGTCACTAGGACTTTAACTTGCTGGTAGGTTCTTGAAATCAGTTATGCACAGGTTATTGTGGCGTACAGACCCTCTTTAGAAAAGCTACTTTTTAGACCCATGGAAAATAGCACATTTGAAATAAGATCAAATATTAAATTTTGGGTGAAACTTCAATGGAAAGGGACGGAGATTATGGAGGCTTTGAACAGTTTATGGCATTAAGGCCTCAAGGAAAACTGCGTTCTACTAGTGGATTCAGCGATTTCGAAAAGTCAGAGAAGATCTGGAAGATGACCCTCGCAATGGAGATCAACATAAAAAAATGACGAAAACATTGGGGCTGTTCAAAATCGCATAGAAGATCCAAGAATAATAGTTACTTCGATATCTAACTCTCTAAACATTTCATATGGCTCAATAAATTGAATCTTGCATGATAATTTGGGACTCGGCAAGCTTTCAGTGCGATGGGTTGCAAAAGCGTTGCGCCCTGATCAGCTGGTATTCGAAGTAACAGCAGTCGAAACAGCGGCTTCCACGCGTATCATCTGAGTCATTCAAGTTCAAATCGGAAAAGTCAGCTCAGAAAGTGATGGCCACCATTTTCTGGGATTCAGACGGAATCATCATATAGGTGGATTATCTTGGAGGTCGAAGAACTGTGACAAGAGTTTACTATACAGAATTTTCTTTTGGGAAACTCAGAGAGGCATTGGTCAAACTAGATGGACATGATCTAGTGGACCTGTGGGGAAAATGGCCGATTTACCACCTCTAGCCACTAGGTGACGCCACCTGGTGGTCAACTTATATCACATTTTAACTCAGTGACCTCAATTACCTTTGGTAACATTGATTTTAACTGGCTACATTGAGCCAACGACTCGTTGCGATCAGAAGATGAACCCAACACGAGATTTGCATGAACCATAGACCCGCTCGCTTCGCTGCAGGTAATAAAAAAAACGACTAGAGAAACTCCATGGTGGAATCCCCTCACCATAATGCACCAGCGCGTCCTGCGGGATCGATCCCAGTGAGAACGGCCCAAAACTTTCAACGGTGTAATGAACTGGCTCCTCAAGTGCCCCCCCCCATGGAGTCATGATGGGTTAGTGTTAAAAACAATACGACCCAGACCCTCCAACGAGGACCGCCTCATAGTGCCTTCTGGTTCCCCGTTGATTGTCGTTCTGATCTTTATGTGTACTTCATTATCCGGTTAGGGAAGAATGGAACTACCTACTTACATTTTCCCTTCACCAGTTTTCTTACGCCCCCCCAACGTAAGAGTACTCAATCGTATATTATATTGAAAAGCGAAGACCAACAAAGGCATATAGCAAGTTCCAGATTAGGTCTCTTTTGTTTTTTCGACTATTATTATTTTTTTTCTTAAAAATTTAGGTTAGGTTATGGTTCTAAGAGCTATATAACTTCATCCAACAGACTGTTTGCCTCAGCCATGGCACTGCCTGTCTAACCGACAAACTTGAGTAGATTCGAGAAAACAAAATTGCCCACCCCCCCACCCCCGAGCAATCGGTAAAGTTAGGGTAAGTAAAGATATGCGTGGGACGCCGAACCCCGCACAACATTCTCCTTCTTGTAAGGGGTAAGGACGGCAGTCGATGGAGATGTGTGGGTAAAAGGTATTGAGGGAGAAAAGAAACTGGAATAGAGAAACCAACGGGGATAATTTTACTCAAGGGAAAAGATGGCTAGCAGAGATACATATGAAAGGATAGGGGTAGTATAGGACTAAGAGTGACAAAGACTGTAATAACAAACAGCAAAGACTATAATAACGAACAGCCAACTCTAAATACTGGGTTTTGGAGGGCATATAATAATGTTTCTTGAACAAGTTCCTCCAAAGAGGTCAATAATTCATAAGTACGAACTTAATTTCCTTTGGCGGGGTTTCAAATAAATCAAATTTTAGTTCGGAAGATTAGAGTCAATTTTTCCTACTCCTTTTGCTACAAACCTTCTTCTGTTGTTTAGTATCGGTAATTATAACTTATATTTTGAAGTCTAATTTATTAAGTCACATTAAAATCACGGAAATGTCCAATTGGTTGTTTGAATTGAATGCTTTAAACGTTTTCCCCTAAATTTACTGGTCCGAGCTATGACATTGCGCTTACATATTGGCAAATGGTTGAGAGAGTTTGGGAAATTATTTCACTCAAGTTTGGGTAATTTGGGTCAAAATATTTGGAAAATGCCATGTTTTGCAGAGAAACTTTTAGAGGGCAAATTTGGCAAAAATCGGCATCATCTGACATCGTTGAAATTTATTAGGGCTAGGGTATGGTAGGTCTGACATCCGGCTTTAGACAGGATAGTTATATTTTTAAGTACTCCTACGTCCTACGTCACCTCAAGCAGAGCCTACTTAGCATGACATAGCATTCGCGAAGATTCAAATTAGTGGCGCGCGGCTGACAAGTTTCCTCCTGCATTGGAATTACATGGAACCAAATTTAGGCTTATTCAGTTCCCGCGTGGGAGATTTTTACATACCAGAATCGGTTGACTTTTTTTCAGATCTGAGAACCTTTCATTATTACTTTTATGGTTCTTGTATCTGACGTTACATAGGTTGGAGACCTAAGACAGCAATCTTCCACAAAAATATGGGATTAACGGGCATTAACTCTACATTCTTCTATTTCATATCCACCAAAAAGTTACTTATCTTTGTCCCCCACGATAGCTGCTTCCTAGTTATGGGACGGTGTATTGTAGCGTCTCGTTGTCAGGTTTCATCCATGCTTGGGCAGAATCACGCCACATCACAAACATCCCCTCCATGCACACCTATCATTTCCAATATCATCCACGTGTCTTCCTGCCAGGGGAACTAACACAAGTAACGTAAAACGGAAGAGTCATAGAAGTCGCCATTATTCACATTTCGTTTTGCTCCGGATAAAAGGAAAAAATTCAACCCGCAAAGCCTACATAGATTCGACTTAGGGCTCCAGAATAATAACTTCAATATAAATTTACTTTATATCATTATAAATCGTAAACTCAGTAGGTTAACGCCCATATTTCTTTTATCTCTCTTTGGGTGAATCACACGGTATGAATGTGCTAGATGTGGGCGACATTCTCTCATTATCGTCAAATTTTTACCACAATGCCTTTGGCCTACTCCATTTACCTTCCCTTCTCTTCCTTTGTTAGTTATATATATTTAATTTATTTAATCTATTGATCATTTATTTTTCTACTTTTTTATTGTTATAGCCATAGGAAAACAGGTAATTTTAACTTGGTTTATAATTTGGTAGATTTTATATTTCTTTAATAGTGTGCATTATTCATGATGCTTTTACAGTATTATTCTTTAATATATTTTGAAATCTATCGAATTTTCGCAATTTTAACTTAGTTTATTAATTTGTATATACCGGGGGTCCCAAAATTTAGTGCATATTTTGATGAAATAAAAAACTTTTAGGAAAAATTCTTGTTGAATTAGTTGATCCTGTTCAAAGTGCTCTGCACAAAATTGTAGTGTTCCATGTACAGGGTGTCCCAAAACTTTAATTTGCTTTTCAATCCTTTTCAGAACTCTTTAATAATGAATACAGAAGATCGCATTTTTGTTGTGATAGCTCGTATCAGAGGAGCGAAATTTAATGAAGTACGAGAAAAGTTCCAAAGAAAGTTTAGAAAACCTGGACCTACAAACAACGCGATCCGTTCACTTGTGAACAAATTCAAAAGAACCGGATCCGTACATGATGAGAATAAGATTGACCTCAACAAAACAACAAATTCGACAATTGTTTGAAAATGAACCAAGAACTTCGGTGAGAAAGCCAGTCAGTCTTGCACAGTCTGGCGTACAACACTTATGAAAAAGCCTTATCACATTCAATTACTGCACTCCCTTAATGAAGAAGATTATCCGCCTGGAGCAGCAAGGTGCGCAGAATTTGTGGAAATGAAAACCTATTAGATAACATTCCATTCAGTAGTGATGAAGCGACTTTCCACGCATGTGGTAAAGTAAATTGACATAATTGTCGTATCTGGGCAAATGAAAGACCAAGCGTTTTCTTGGAATGGAAAAGAGAATAACCAAATTTATTATTATGGCTCATTCTTTTTAGTCACGTGCGACTCTATATCTCACTATGTCGGTCGGTCCGTTTTGGTTTTAGGAATAACATTGTAACTATTCGGCCGATTCTAACGAAATTTGAATCTCTTACGTTGTTATACATTCTCTTTCGAATGGTATAATTGTCAAGGTCCTCCCAAGGTTTTCCCGGGAAGTATTTTGTTTTGGCAATAACATCATAATTATTCGGCCGATTCTAACGAAATTTGAAACCCTTATGTTGTTTTACATTCTCTTTCGAATAATATAATTGACAATGTCCTCCCAAGTTAGTCCGGGAATTATTGAAAGTTTTGAAGGTCGTAAAGTCATAAATCAGAATATGTGAGAGCACGCGACTTTTTTCAGTAGACCTTGTTTCATGAAGCATCTGTGACAGGCAACATCTACCTTGATAAGCTCCAGCAGTTTTTAGAACCACAGCTTGTTGATGATCGCATTGTTGATAGTGTCGCGTTTCAACAAGATGGTGCACCATATCATTAGGCTTTAATTGCTGAACGTCGCTTTTCCCCTGGATTTTTTGTGTGGGGTTTTTATCAAAGCAAAAGTGCATCAGCAAAAAAATAGTAATTTGACTGAACTTAAAGCACGCATAGTTTCAGCAGTGCTGGACATAACTTCCGAAATGCTCCGCAATGTTTTTCGCAATGCTAAAGATCGATTTGAAATTTGCAGAGATACGGACGGAGCAAATGTTGAATAATTTAAAGTTTTTATTTTCTTTTGTTTTTGATAAATTTTGGTTTTCTTTTTGTGATCATAATTGAGCCGGAAAAATAAACATCATTTATTTTCTTTTTTAATATCCATTAAGAAGGGATTATGAAAGGACAAATTAAAATTTGGGGACAACCGGAGAGCAACGGACGGTAATCGGCGAGGGGGAAAGGGCACGGAGCACGAGAGAGACGACTTCAAATTAAGGCAACAAAGAACTGAGGGTATCAAGACTGCCTTCGGGGAGAAGCCCGCGGAACTCTAGAGGATAAGACGTTGCATTTCTAATGTATGGGTATCGGGTTCGATTCCTGGCTAGAGCGGGCACCAAATATGTCAGCGCTTGTAGGGAGCTGCCACCAATTACCACGGGGCTCAAAGTCTCACGTGCGCAAGCACCTTCATTCACATACATCACGCGCAGAACCAATTACAACCAGCTGGGCCCCCCGTTTTTCTTTCGCGCAAACACAACTTTTCAACTCTTGTCTACTAGACCTACGGTAGAGGTTTTCAGTCTACACTCCCTGACGGTGAAAGGGTGGCTCACCCTTGGGCCATACAATTCCAAACGATACCTATCTATTGGCAAGGCGTATAGTTCTGCCACTCTTCCTGCCCACAGCGAGAACCGGCTCCTGGTATCTACATGAATGCCAGCGATCGTCATTCTGATTTTTAGGTTGGTTTCATTATTCGGTCGGAGGGATTACCATAAACGAGAGGGGCAGGCGGCGTTGATAATGACCCTCCCTGAAGCGACCACGAAAGGGGTGGGGGCGTAGAATGTGTGGTATGAGAAGGAGCAGGGTCCCCATGTCCCCAATGCGCACGGCAGTCTTAACTAGGTTGCTACTACCACGGCTTTATTCCTGAATCACAACCTCCCCCTTCCCCTTTCATCTTTAGACAACAGCTAATTTAGTAGGCTAGTCATTAACCAGCTTTAATCTACTCTTCGCAGGGGGTGAGGGGGATTACCTCTCCCTCTCGCCTCCGAGGGGCTGGGGATATCTAACATGCACCCCTCCTTCTCCTTTCCCCCATGTCCTCATGAAACCATGACCATGCAGCAGCTGATATCTCGAGAATTGCGTGCACTCTCGGCCTCTCTTCATTATCACCACTTTTACACCTCTTACACATTTCTGTAGGATTTGCCCTTTAGGTTCCCTTTAAATCTTGACTCCCCCCCCGCCCCCCACACAAACTCTAAAGCTAAGGGCCTTGCGGGGTTTACTTCCTCGCCTGCTCTTAATATGTGTGGTATTTTTGCATGTAACCTGGATAGGGTGGGATGCTCTTCCGCTCAGGCTTATTGTGGGGCTCGGTTATACAGCCCCCCCCCCTAACCCTCCAGACTATATGTTACGATAGTTAGCGCGATTGGAATGCAGTGGCATTCTTATAAGTCAGTCTTTGTTTGTGCAGATGCGCTCGCTGAATTCAGTCTCCCCGGATACAGCGTACTACTATAATGGTCCAGTAGTTTTAACCTTTCCTTTCCCTCTGATGTCAAAGTGAAATTATTTTCTGTGGCGTACAGTATTTTCTTAACCCTATCACCTATTATTTCAATTGTGTTAGACTTCAAATAACGTTAACAGAAATGTCTAAATCGCACACAAGATATAATAACACATGGTTCCATGTGTTTTAAACAAACTTAGATAAAATGTAATTAAAAAATATGAGGTTAGGTTGGGTTAGGTTCTAAACAAATCTAGTAGAAAATGTAATTAAAAAATATGAGGCTGGGTTGAGTTAAATTATAAATAAATCTAGTAGAAGATGTAATTAAAAATATGAGGCTAGGTTGGGTTAGATTCTAAATAAATCTAGTCGAAAATGTAATTCAAAATATGAGGTTAGGTTGGGTTAGATTCTAAACAAATCTAGACGAAGATGTAATTAAATATATGAGGATAGCGCGTTTCCGCTTCTCTCAATGAATTAGTTTGGGAGTGTATCTTCGGTGGAGCCTAGCCTGACTTTGTCGTGGGCGGGAAACAGCTGTTGGTAAAACGGCTTTCTAAATCAGTTCTTTGTTTACAAATATTCGCGCGCCCCGAGAGAGGGGGTGGGACTAAGACTTAATTTTAATAACTAAAACTAATCCCATAATACTGTCTTAGTGTTTGTATCCAGCAGTTTGTTTAGTATAACAAACTTCGTTATTATAACACGTGATTTTAATGAACGGAAATGAGTATTATACAAACGTAGTCATTGAGAGAGAGATAGATAGAGAGAGAGAAAGAATAATTAAAAAAACATTTAGTCCAAAAGAGGAAAAGGTAATTAGAAAAAATAAATAAAATTGACAAATGGAAAAGAAAGATATATTATGGAAAATACTGCAATAGCACCTTAACCCAAAATGCAGGGGCTGGAGAAAGGATAGAAAGTATCGAGGAATAATTCCGTATTTAAAAGAACTTAAAACCAGTCGCAGAATAACTGAAAAGTAACTTGACGTCATACGGAGAAACGGTTGGATTTAAAAGAGGTAACACACACGGGAATCGAGGAAATAACTAAACAAAACAAGCGGATACAAAGATTTAAAACAAGCATATACAAACATTAATAACAAACATTGAGAACAAGCAGATAAAAACCAATAATAACATATACAAACGTTAAGAACAAACATACACAACATTAAGAACAAGCGTATACAAACATTAAGATTAAGCACATACAAACATCAAGAACAAGCAAATACAAACATCAATAACAAGCATATACAAACATTAAGAACAAGCATATACAAACATTACGATCAAACACATACGAACATCAAAAACAAGTATATACAAACATCAGTAACAAACATTAAGAACAAGCATATACAAACATTAAGAGTACGCACATACAAACATCAGGAAACAAGCAAATACAAACATCAACAACAAGCATATACAAACATTAAGAACAAGCAGATAAAAACCAATAATAACATATACAAACATTAGGAACAAACATACACAACATTAAGAACAAGCGTATACAAACATTAAGAATAAGCACATACAAACATCAAGAACAAGCAAATACAAACATCAATAACAACCATATACAAACATTAAGAACAAGCATATACAAACATTACGATCAAACACATACGAACATCAAGAACAAGTATACACAAACATCAGTAACAAACATTAAGAACAAGCATATACAAACATTAAGAGTAAGCACATACAAACATCAAGAACAAGCAAATACAAACATCAATAACAAGCATATACAAACATTCAGAACAAGCAGATAAAAACCAATAATAACATATACAAACGTTAAGAACAAACATATACAAACATTAAGAACAAGCATATACAAACATCAAGAACAAGCGTATACAAACATTAAGAACAAGCATATGCAAACATCAAGAACAAGCGTATACAAACATCAAGAACAAGCGTAACAAACATTAAGAACAAACATATACAAATATCATGAACAAGCGTATACAAACATTAAGAACAAGCATATACAGACATTACGAAATAAGCCCCCTACATTCTCATTGGACAACCCATCAATGCCACTTCAAATGCCATTTTACAAGTCTCGTAAGGTCTTCCTAAATTTAGACTTGGCCTACGAGTGGTTTCCTGAATGAATCGAGAGAGGGGAGCATTTTTATCAATTTCCACAGGGGGTAATGCAAGAGATATCGCTTATCGGGGTGTCGATTCCCAGACGCGCTAACACATGGCTTGTGTTAGAACCGCAGAGCATGTAATTAAAAGGCCTTCTGTGCCACTGGGCAGCGAGGTCATCCTCCAACGCTATTTTTATGTCATCGTCCCATTTAAATTCCGATGATAACTTAGTGCGAAAGATTGAAGTGGGCAACTCGCGTTGTCTCACAGGGGTCCGATTTCTCTGGATGTCGGGTCTCGCTTCGATATTGCATATTCTTTTGCCAACACTTCTTTGGGTACAACCCCTCCGAATCTATACCCATCCTAACACAATCCTTCAACCTAAAAGCAAAATATCACCTAATCTAGGCCCCCTTTCTGGTCATCTCCAAGGTCGAAAAACGCATCAAGTTCGCAGTAATGTCAAGTCCATGTTAATAGAGAAGAGGGTCCGACATTCAAGGCAATGTCCGCGAGGATCGTCTCCCCGGTGAAGAATTTCAGGGATGCATGAAATGGTGAGAAAAACAAAAAAAAACTCAACCCGCTGAGACCCCCTTGATGGGTCCCGCATATCTACTCCAGAGTCGGAGAGAGACCTTTCCCCAAACAAATACCCCCTAGCAGAGATAGCTCGGCTGCTCACCACTATAGAAATAAAATCACGCAGTTCAACCATGCCCCTTTTCAGAAGATCAAATCCATTGAGCGTCACACTGAAAAGTTTTCCCTTAGGCGATAGGTCATCAGTCCCCAATCCGCCCGCCGTTGAAATCGTACCCCTCGATCTCAAAGCATTAAGAACACCTCACTTATTTATATGCGGTTCTGCGCCTTTGGTCCAGTTGGCGACTCTATTCCGACAACGCCCTCCCCATTAGTTTACTCCTCCAAGCTAAGGCAACCGTTCGCGCATGCTTGCACACAACCCCATCCTTGCAAGCACGTCATTTCATACGTCTTCGTCGACTTATTACCCTCAAAACGGTCACTAATCTCGCTGACTGCAAGGATCCAACCACAATAGTAAGCAGGACACTCGCATCTTGGAAGAGTGACCGATCGGAACGGCAGGAATCTGACACTATCAAACTTAGTACGGTACTCACCTTGCCAATTTCATTCCAATTGATTGCACTTCCTTGAGTTCAGCAATAAAAATATGTTCTACTAAAACGTTTATGTTAGTACAGATCTATCGATCAAACCACCGCAGTAAATTGGTGATCCCGGAGTGACCAGAAAGCTAATCGAAAATGCTCGCATACTTTTCAATCTATGATGCAGTAAACTTCGCTTTGTCTCTCACTATTCATTTTGATCTCAACCCAAATACTTGTAGCGGTGTCTCTCCTTCATGTAAGAAATGTACAAACACATCACCTCCCAAAATTTGATGCCTTAAGGTTATTGAACGCACTCATGGTAAAATTATATCGGCACGGATTCTTAAATTTGTGTCTTCATTCATTTCATGTAGAGGTGCAATCACACTTAATCGTTTTTTGCAACTCATACCTGACATTACGGTCGAAGTATTTCTGTCTCACTACAGGATCCCAGTGGTATGTAAAAAAAATAATTGGTGTCCATTATATAAGGAAAAAAATAGATTGGAGTAATCCTACGAAGTCCAATTCATTTAAGGGGCAGACTAAATGCTGACCCAAAACGTAAAATTAAAAGATAGGACGGGCATAGTAAAGGAAAAAGATTACAATAACAAACAAAAGACCAAATCTGGTGTAGCTGGTAACCTGTAATGTTCTTTTCATAATATACCTAAAGAAATATTAGTCAACAAGACAAAGCCTATTATTATCGTTGGCGTAGGCCTAGCATGACTTAGAAGGCGGTAGGACTTAATGGCTATTACTGGTAAAGATAGAGTTCCACAAACCTTGCTGGTCCGGGGCCGTGGAAGGTATTCCTAGAGTAGGGGATACCTGGTGGGCAAGACCTTGTGCACCAGCCAGAGCAAAGACCAATCCCAGCCCCACGAGGAAACCGAGGTGCTGATTCATGGCCGGAAGGGGCTCTGTTTATCTTACATTAGCATCTTTCCGAAATAAATAAAAACCCTTAGTTTTATTATGCGCGGTGGCAATGACCTCGTAATTAAAATAAAATGAGGTTTTGTCGATTTTCGATTTTAAAATAATAACCTATATTTAATTAATATTCTTTCGAACGGGTTTGCACCTTCTTTCACGCACTTTCGAAGCTAAACAGGCGTAAGAAAGAATGAGGGGAGAGGGTAGAAAGGAACAAAAAGAAAGTTATGAAGATTGGTAGGGATCAAGTCCAAGAACAAGTTCGTATAAAGATCGCACATACTCAAAAGAACGATTTTGCAACTCCTAGATTTGCAAAGTACTGAGTTAGGTTAGGTTAGGCAGTTGGTGTGTATTTGAGAGAGTCGTAAGAAATAGGAGTACTCCAAAAGATATTGCCGTCCATACAGACGAGGTACTATTTAGAGAAAGCCCTAACCTAACACACAGCTTGCGAAAAGAAATAATGCAGAAGGCTGCCTCGAACCACCATTTCCATTAGCCTCTGCGATTTCGGAAAGACAACTGTCTGCGGAGGAAAGGAAAGACCACAAGCAGGAATTTCGATAGTCAAGCTAATAGGTAATTCTAGCTAAAATACTACGTTAGATAAATAGTAAGAGTGCAGAACTGCAAGGGGCAGAAACAGAGCGAAATAATTTACTTAAGTTTAGAAGGGCGTTCTAAGAGAGGATGAACGGACCTGACTTTGCAAGTGTTGCTTGAAGAACGCCGCCCTTGTGTAGATGGAAGTCGTATATTATTGCATCGCACTTTACAATATTTACATTTAGTACAAGCGCGCCACCAATTGGAGCCGGCAATTTCTAGTTGGACTAGCCCAAACCACTTTCGGCGAAATAGCGTTGACTAGAAGTTATTTAACTTTGTTTAAAAACTATTTTAAATTATTAAAGTTTAATGAAGGTTAAGTGACTGATCAGTAGTACACTGGATCCTCTCCTATCCCCAAGTTGGTCTGATCAAACATCATCTAATGTGAATTAGAATTGTAAGGACTTCTTTAAAACCCAATCCGAGGTTCTATAATATCAGATAAAGATTTAACCACATTAAAAATAAAAAAATTACTACTGTCAACTTAGAGATGTATCTAAACTAGTGTTTAAGTGAGCTAGGGTGTTTGTGGTTCATGGCTCTGTGTTTCAATGACCTTATAAAGATAAATCATCCCTAAGATGACTCAACAAAGATAAACCATCCCTAAATCGAGTTGGTAAAGATAAACCATCTGTAAGATGATCTTGTAAAGATAAGCCATATATAAACTGACGGAGGAAAGATTTATGTATGTGTGAATGAGGAAAATTAAACTTAACCTAATCCTTTATGCGTAATTTGTTTTCATTGTTTTCTTTTCCTAATTGACACGGAAATCTTTATCTTATGTTTGTTTAACTTAGATATGACTTATCTTTCATGGTTTTATTAGAGATGGCTTATTTTTAATAGTCGTAATTGACATGGTACATCTTTACTAAACTAGCTCGGTTTAGTAATTGCTTATTTTTTCTAGTACAATTTAGAGATGGCTTATCTCTTCTAGCCCTAATTAAGACTTATATCTTTACTAAACTAGTTCAATTTATACACTGCTTATCTTTACTAGCACAGTTTAGAAATAGTTTATCTTTACTCGATCAAGTTAGAGATGGCTTATCTTTACTAGCTCTATTTTGAGGTGCCATATCTTTACTAGTTCTAAGTGATATGGCTTATCATTACTTGATCCATTTAATCTACGACGTACCCCACCATACGAGGGCAACTGCCTTTAATGCACCCGCAGAGTTGCGCGTTTTCCTGATCTCTAGCGCTCCAAGTAGTCACCTCTTTTATTCAGTTGGTGTGTGGAAGGTGCATAATCCGTAAGGACTATTTTATTTAAGGTACTTGGGATTGAGAGGATACGAACCCTCCTGACCCCGCAAGGAGAACTCAGGAGTAGCATGGCACAACCTCGCTGCTGATGACATCTGAAGGTCTGGGGGCCCTCTCGATCCCAAAGTTCTTAGGAGAATCTTCAGTTATATATCTTCAACACATCTTCACCATTTTTTTTAGATCTTTTAGTACACACTTTCTACAGGAGATGCCTTCGTTGGTTTTCCCTTTCAATTCGAGGGGGCGGGAATCGAACTCGCCTAAACCTTCCCTTGACGTTCATGAAAGCAGTTCCTTTATATTTGAATAAATAAATAAATCAAATAAATAAATAAGATTGCGTATTCCCTTTTTATCAGTCTAACAACTTTTCCCAGTGCTAAAAAAAATGTAAAAATCGAATTTATTGAATTAGAAATATATAATTTATTTTACCGATTTAGAAAAATCGAATTTACTCTAGTGAATTAGAAAAATCAATTTATTTATGGAATTAAAAAAATCATTTATTTTAATTAATTAGAAAAATTGAATTTACTTTACTGAATTAGTAGTTTTGAAAACTCTAAAATGAAATAGATCACAAAATTGTGATCAATAAATTTGGTAAGATGAATAGTAATTACCTATATACATATGTATATATATATATATATATATATATATATATATATATATATATATATATATATATATATATATATATATATATATATATATAGAATTTGATCGTGTGTGAACTGAACTTTATCTTACCTTAAGGTTATACATATAAATACCCAAGGTTAAGAAATCCTGGTGTAAACATTAAAAAAATATCAACATTCAATAAATGAAAGTGAAAACTTATACATTTATGATGCATAAGAAGGCGCTTACGTCGCGTTGCACTTGGGGAACCTAAATTCTCTGGCGTCCAATTGGACCCAGTGTTCATTTACTTTTGGAGGGCTGTTTTGATGTACAGCTAAGAGAAAGTTAAGATTGTTATAAATGCTAACTCCCTAATCTCACTCTAACGCAACGGTCTCTACAGTAGTACTTCAGTCGTTAGTTCTCGACTATTGTGACTACCACTATGAATCACCTTCCATTTGGTGCCATTGCTACTTTAGTGTTCATTTGATACACCAAACAGAAATCTTCTTATCAACTTATGCCTACAAATTTAACAAAAATGATGGGGGGGGGGGGGAAACAGGAATAGGAAATATAGGCGGGAATGGGTCTTCACTCATTCATAATATCCATTTTTTATCAAATATACCAAACTCGTGGTTGTAATCGTCAATATGAACTCTAAGCTACTCATCTCGAGATGTATCAGGATGTTATAAGGGAAACCACGATACGCTAAAGAAGGGAGTATAGATGCTATGCCATTTTGAAAGCTCCTCCACTGCGTCAACAAGTCCGCAAAAATGACGGTAAAAACAACCAAAAAACTAATTTCTTGAGTGCTGCGCTCTATGTATGCGCGCATGGGTCGTCCTACACGTAGCAGTGGCCCGCGCCCACTAATTTGGGACCGGTATTTGGCAAACTTTACTCCATTACAAAAGTACGAATAGAGAAAATTTCTGTAAACGCTCCAGAATATTTGAAAATGGAGAGTTGGCCGCACAACTGCAGTTCTAAAATCGTTCTAGGCCTAATGGATAACAGAAGTAGGAGTATCTACTTTGTTGTTGCCATCTCATTGTTGATTCTTTTCTTTGCATGATTCCCTCTTTGATCTAACTCATAATGTTTTTTTATATATTTTCGTTATTCAAAATCAATGAATAAACGTTGCACAACACGGTAAAATTATTTACTTTCAAATTCAATATTAAATCTAACAATGTATCGAATTGTCTTAACTAAGCAGCAATCTGAATATACCTTTTTGTTGTATTGTCAAAATAATTTACGTTTACATGAATTTCCTATTTTTGTCATTGTAATAATTAACAGGATTAAAATACAGGAAACAAAACCGTGGTTTCAAGAATATTCATTCATTACTTTTCCAAAAAAGGAAGAAGTTATTTTCTAAAAATACAACCAGCAATTATTCAGTATTCCCGAGCGGTAGAGAAATGGCCACATTTTAATAAAATCAATAAATTGTGACTGTCTCATAACTGATTAAATTTCAATTTATTTAACTTTGTAATTAGGATTTGAGTTCATAATTTCGAGGCGCGAAATTTAGTTTCGTCCCCACAAACGCGTCCAGACGGAAGGATTTCAAAACCCACAATTAGCCTTTGATGCAAGACAAGTTTTTTTTAGGATTGGTTTCATCAATTTAAAATAATGTAACTGTCTGTTTGCCATATTTACATGAATTAGCAATTGACCTTATGGAAAACCAGAGAGAAATTTAAATCGCGTATGGGTATATACAAAGGAAATCGTTAAAAATTTGTAAAATTACTGAAATAAAGACAATCCATCATAAAGAGTTTAAAGGCATTATTACTCGTACCTCTCTTAACAGTGTCTAGGTTCTTGTGAGAAGTGTATGTGGGACAACGAAACACAAAGGAAAATTCGGTTAAAGATAAAATAAACAACTAAATTATGATCGAGTCAACAAGATAGACTTAGAATTTAAGTTTATTAAGGAAGCACCATGAAAATACTAGAAAATATTTGAGCTATTTTGGGAAGGAGGAAATCTCAGGGAAATGAAGAATGGTAAAATATATCAGATAAAACGTTGAGAGACCGACTCTTTTTGGTAACTGAAAACAATTGGATTAATTGTTATAACGAGAGAAAAAAAGAGGGTCATATGCGGTCACTATCAGAAAAAAATAAATGCCAATATTCACTGATGTGCCCAAAGTCATGGGATAGGTAGTTCCTTTTGTGTACCGCCCCCCCTTTCTAGCCCATCGAAGTGCATCACCTCGACTCGACTCGACGTGGCGATGATCCGACAGGTGAATGGAAGACCCCTATAGAGATGACCCATCTCGTCAAAATAGTTGTCCACATTTCTCTGATATTTGTAGGTGCAAGATCTTTGAAGAGAATAGACCCGGGCAGGCCACGTCTCATGAATGCTCGATTGGGTTCATGTCGGGTGAAGGCCGTGGCCACACCATTCGTCGGAACTCTCCAGAATGCTCCTCGAGCCAATTCTGGTCAAACTTTGGCTCGATGACAAGGTGCATTATCCTGCTCGAATATTCCAATGTTGTTGGGGTACATGAAATCCATGTACCCCATGCTTAGGCGAACCAGCGGACCCAACCCATTTCACGTGAACACACATTACACCAGTATGGAACCACTACCAGTCTATTCGCTGCCTTGTTTACAACTGTGGTCCATGGTTTCATGGAATCTGCGTCATACCCTAATCCTACCACCAACTAGAAACTAGAACCGTGACTCATCGGACCACGCCGCATATTGCCAATCCTGGAGTCTAATTATCAACGTCACGAGTCCAGGTACGGGGGTGTTTCCAGTGTCGTGGTGTTAACGAGGGCATGTCGTGGGTCTTCCGCGACCCTATCTCATGGAAGGTAAAGAACGCTGCACTGACTTGGTGGATATGGGTCTGGTACCCCATGCATTAAATATGGCTGCAATTTGAGTCCGTGCTGCTTGTTTGTTACCATGGACAATTCTAGTTAGATGCCGCTAATCATTAAGCATCCATTGGACGGCCAGTGCACTGTTCACGGGCCTCGGTAATTGTCGTCCATGAGGTATTTTCGATCCACACGTGATGCCGTAGATTGAGGGATGTTGAATGTCTGCACATTTTCAGAAATAGAAACTCCTATCCGTCTGACCTCTACTACCATGCCCCTTTCGAACTCAATTCACGTCACCTTGGTATGAGCAGCCTATCCGATGTTTACACTAATCCAAGAAATGTCAGATCACAAATGAAACAGGTCTAGGAATTTCTTTGATATCATGGTGGCGCTGACCACAATTACCTCTACATACTGTTATCCCATAACTTTTTGGCACTTTAGTGTATTGTTAATGGGACATAACTGAGAAAGAGCAATCAACGAATAAGTATTCAATTGAAAAGTACGGAAAATGTGGAAAGATACGAGGGGCGGTCAATAAGTTTTGCAATTCGGATATAAGGAAACGAGATATGAGGAAAAGTGTTTTATTATTTTTCAATATAACTACCCTCGACTTCAATGCACTTGCGCCACTTGTCCCTGAGGCTTCAAATTCCCGACAACCAGAAATCTCCCGACTGCTGTTCAATCCACTCGTGGACGAAGAGATATACATTTTCATCGTCCCCAAACCGGCGTCCACGCAGTGCAGCCTTGAACTGGCGGAATAAAAAGTAGTCGCTAGGGGCCAGATCTGGACTTTAGGGGGGATGGTTGAGCTCCTCGAATCCGCACTCGCGCAGGGCAGCTTGTGCAACTCTGGCCTTGTGGACAGGGGCATTGTCGTGGAGGAGCAGAACACCGCGTGTCAACTTGCTGCGCCCCTTCTGACGGATGCACTTGTTCAGCCCAGCCAGTTCCTCGGCGTAATATTGGCCTGCGATGGTCCTTCCACGAGGCGCATAGTCCACCATCAACACTCCCTCAGAATCCCAGAAGATGGTGGCTATGATCTTTCTGGTTGAGGGTTGGGTCCGGAACTTGATGTGGGTCGGAGAGCCCCTGTATTTCCAGGCAATGCTTTCGAGCTTGGTCTCGGGATCCCAGTGATGGACCCACGTTTCATCACCTGTCACTATGCGTGACTCGAATCCTGCCGGGTCTTGGTTGTACAGGAGCAGCAGCTCCTCCGAACTTTAACGACACTGAAGTCGTTCATGGGGCGTGAGGTTTAGTGAGGTTTCTAGGGACCCAACGGGCAGAGACTTTGGTCATGGCCAAATTGTCGTGGATGATGTTGATAACACTTCCATGTGATATTCCAAGTTCTCGCTCGATTTCTTCGACCTTCGCCCGTCGATTTTCGAGGATCTTCCTCTACACACGGGCCACATTGTTCTCGTTGGTCACGTCTGACGGGCGTCCTGGACGGGGGTCATCTTCATGGGACTCACGAACATGGCGGAACTCCCTATTTCAGCGAGCAATGGTTGCATAGGAAGAGGCGGTGTCGGTGTACACTGAAACCATGCATACATAGACCTCTTTTGCATTCCTGCCTTCCTTGGTCAAAAATTTGATCACTGCGCGGTGCTCAACCTTCTCCATTGTTGAAAAATTTGTGACTGACGATCTGCGATCAGCTACTGCTTCTTAAATAGACGAGGCAGGAGCGTGCGGCTGCAGATCCTGACTTGTCATAACTTGTCCTAACACCCCAACAAACAGCCATCCCCCTTCCTCTGTTTTGCCCTATCGATTCGCAAAACTTATTAACCGTCCCTCGTACCATTCAGAATCAGAGATACATTCGTCAAACGTCATTTTAAAGATTAAATGAATACCTCTCCAACCGCAATACAAAAAGTTAAATACGAAGACCAGATGGGGAAGCCCTAGTAAGAAATGAAGAAATGTGATACGTAATGAAAATAATGAAAAGTTTTACTAACGGAAAGATTACCGAGATGATAAAGAAACCAAGCATGAATCACGGACCAGGAGTGAAAGTCGGGAGAGAAACGATAAAAAAAATTCTGGCTAAAGATAAAAAATCAAAAATAGAGAACACAATGAATGTTCTCTAAATCTTATATCTTAAAGGGAGAAATCAAAGTGAAGATTCCAAAGGAATACACCAAGGGTTCTTGTATCATACGTTACTCAGGAGACAAAGGGACAAGCCAGGTTTTTAAAGGATCAGGAAAACACCCATGACAGATGAATTAAGTCTCAGTTTATTTTCTAATATAGGTTGCGATGGATAAGGCTTTCGACTGCCAGCGCCCCAGGAATAAAGCCTCGTATACTTCGGGATATGGGCTTGTTTTTACATGCTTGTTACAGAAATCCCAACCACATTTTAAGAGGAAGGAAAAACTCAAAAATGTATGAGTAAAATAGGCATAGATTCAGCAGTAAGAGAAAATCGGCATTTAATCGTTTACTGCATTCTCAAAAATTCCCGTTTTTTACATAAATTCCCAAGAAATATATAATTCAATGTTTAATTTCAGCATATTTTTTTAAGATAAGAAATTGATTAAATTTTGTCTAAATTTACTTTCCGAGTGTCACCCAATACCATACTATACCAGAATATCTTAGACATAAGGAGCAGAAGGCAGGTTGACTTCCGGACCATTTGACGATTGACGCGAGATGTCAAGTAACGCCCTGTCAACTGGCCATGGATTATTTTAAGCAGTTATGTCAAAAGTGCCCAATGCAATTAACGTTCTTTTGATAGGAATAGACAGTGTTTGAACCTATGTTCAAAGAACATAGGTTATATATACATATATATATCGGTTTGAGAGGAATGTGCTCATGTAGCGAACCAATTGGAATGTCCAAATAAGGAAATCAAGTTAACTATATTTGGAAAATGATTATGTACGCCTACGTGAACCTTTTTGAACGAGAAGGCCTTGATGCCAAATGATCTCAATACGTGTTTGACTAGAGCCTACTAAATTTTTAACCCGTGAAGTTTAAATACCCTAATAAACTTTCTGGTAAAAATTTAGTATAGCAACCAATTGTCCAATTTAAGACGCGAATTTAATCATTCAAAACACATGATATATTTATAATGTCTATATTTAATTAACTTCCTGAATCTTTAAATAAATTCGGGTGAAAAAAATTGTGATTTCACGAATTCCTTCAAAACGTGTAAAACCTTTCTAAACTGACACTCATAAAACTTTCATTTGTAGCAAAGTCAAACAGAATCTTTTCCTCACTAAAAACTGTCAACCTCGGAATGTAAATAAAACTTTTTAAGAAGATAAACTTTCACTGATCAAAGGAAAGGTCACGATAAGTTTTAATTCTTGAAAAATATTTTAAATTGAATCGAAAGGAGATGTAAAATCCAGTCAAAATACAAATGAAAACACTCAGAGAGTGAAGGGAAACGAACCCAACCTTCATCACTGTCTGAACGCAACTAAATAGAATTCTTTAAGCTTTGTTCAAAATTGACGATGCCCGCAAAAGATACCCAAAGAAATATGGCAAAAAGATCGAAGAGATTGGAATTAATTGCAGGTAAGCAATGTTGAATGAGACCACAAATATGCCCTCTTTTTTCAAGAGAGTTGGAAAGAGCGATTATTAATAATATATATTGAGAGAAGTGACTATAAAATAATTGAATTTATCCTCTCTTCAACTGTTAGCCAAATACCCAATAATCCCGCTTTTAAATTAAAATTTTTATTTTACTCCTTTCTAATAACACGATTATTTGGGTAACTACTATTAGTTTGGTCACTAAAGAACTAAAACAACTAATATCTAAATAGACGAAATAATTTATTTCTAAACTTTGTGCGCAAAGTATAGAAAGTCTAAACATAGGTACAAAGAAAGTGGGATTTTTTGGTTGGCCGGAAAAACATGAATTTTTGAATAATACATTCACACATAGATACTAAATTCCAGGCTTATCATTTCCTGCATTTATCATTTGCATAGAATTAGACTCGATGTGGATTTATTTGAATTGTCAAGCGACAGTGAATTGCTTTTCCGCGCACCAAGCTTTTTAGGCTACCGGAATGTGCTTTGTATCCAGGCTACCGAGAAACTCGCGAGATATAGAGACGTGTATAAATAAATAAGGGATGGGAGTAGTTCCGTAACGGTTGCTGTACCTTTCTTCTTGGCACATGTGATACGCAGTGGGTAAACTGCATTTCGCAATCCACCGCCAATAGTTTAGCTAGCGGACTCAACCCACATACGGTTTCTGTACAAACTTTAAAGGGAAGGAGAGAACCAATTCATGATGTATGTTGTCGCAGCTACATATGAGGAAAGGAGACGAATAGAAGAGGTGAACGTGAATATGATCATTAACTAATAAAAACTGGAATGTACTTTTTGTTAATTTGTGGCCCCCCTCCTCCCCGACCCTGCCTCAGACGCATACCAGCTCTTAGAGGAGCAACGGCTCCGCGCATATTGATACAAAAAGAAAGTTCATTTTTCTTTGCTGCGTTTTCCTACGCATTTCGCGAGAGATGACCTTTAAGATACTGAAAATGAAGCACAAACAAACAAAAAAACAGCTCCCAACTACTATAAAGAAAAAGTAAAAAAAACAAAAAGAGTTTTAGCTTAACTCATCCAACGAATATCAACCTCCGCTGTTAGATAAGCGTGGGCTCACCATCCAACGTTTTTGTGAGGACTTACGCTTGCATTCGTGCGCAATCTCCGAGGTAGCTCGTCCCCAGGGGGCATCATTATAGAAAGGAAGACATTTCTCGCAGTTAGTTCCCATCGTGTTGTGTTCGCAAATGCACGCTTTAGCCGGTTCCCCCCGCAACCCTGTGGAATCTGCGCACTCTGAAGCGTGGCCATTGCATTTGCATCTGTAAGATTATAAAGTAAGTCAGAGCTGACAAAAATCATCCGGTATAGTCGACGTAGGATACCTCTATTTATACGTATATTCACACTGAGCTAATTGAGCATCTAAATTAGTCTTGAACTTATTAATAGAGTTGTTATTAGGTTCTACCAGCTAGTCATGATGGACAAATTTGGGGATATGGCTTGTATTAAATTTGAAATAATTGTGAGATGAATAAACAGGAAAAAGTGAATAAATAGGATATGAGAAAAACATGAGTTGGTACAAAGGGCTTTATTTTTATATTTCGTTCGTCCCGAGATTCTCCAAAATGTCAAAGAAATGAGCAAAATCGAAAGTTTCAAATAGCCCTCAGCGACAAGCTCCGATTTGGCAGTGTAAGTCCACTTAAAAGGCTATTTAAATCCAACGATTTCGTTCGTTTCTTAGCATGAGAATTTCACCCGAACACATAAAAAGAGAGAAGTATATTAAGATACATATGTGCTTCAATTGCTATCAATTGAAATATCGCACAACGCGATAATGCCCGGAAAAAGAACTAAACGGTTCAGAATATGGGCAGAAAGGACACATCTAAAAGAATTGTGAGAAAACAAAAAATGTCTTAACTGCTGAGTGCCCCGCCCCCCCTTTCCCAGCAAATGGCGATGGCGTGTTCCAACTGAAAGGAAATAATTGAAGAAACAACAGAAGAAAGAAAACTAAATACAACGTGTGCATGGGTGGCTAGGGCCGGTGTACAAGATATGAACGTGAGCAAAAGGGTCCTTACGGTTCAGAACGCAGCATCGATCGAAGTTTTAACGTACATTCTATATGCGCACGCCATGAATATAGCTAAACCTTACTCACCATGTTGGAAAGAATGGAATGAAGAAGATATGATTCTCGAACTAAACACCATCTTACGAGATATTAATTAAACTTCTGCGTGGTGAAAATGCTTGAACAAAACGGAAGAATCCCCCAAGACACAACAACAAAAGAGAGGGCGGAGAAAAGATAACGAAAATACGAATAACAAAGTATTGTAAGCATCAGAACAGACGCAAAATATACACAATCGATGCTTGCCCTTTTCCTAGAGGAAAGAAGCAGGAGGACATACTGACGGCCCAGTGGGAAAACAACTCTAAATAGAGCTACAAATGCAAGAGGCTACTCTTGTAGGATAAAATAATAATATATCCTGGGAATTGGGTAACTCTGAATCAAACCAAATTTAGAGTTATAATGTGGAATATTCATCGGAGGGACCGACATCCATCAACGTTGAGCGTTACAATTGAGACGAGCATTTTGACCGAACTATCATAGCTATAAAAATAGGCCTCGACTACAATGAGATAAACAATACTGACGAGGCTTACTTAGCTTCGCCCTTATGACGATCTCCGGCACAGGGCTCCTAACAATATTAATGGTAGATCTGAACGCCAGATACAAAACGAATGGCTACCATAATCGAAACAGAATCGATGAAAAGTCATAAATGTTGCTCGAAAGAAATATCTTCGAAATCATATTGCCTTACTTTCTAGCATATCTCACCGGCACCGGCAATACTGCTAAGAAGCGAGACATTTATCCTAGGCAGACATTATATGGGTGCCATATAAAATCTACATGAAGCCCGTTACCATTATATGAAGCGACCATGTTGGGACTCTAGTGTGGCTTAATCAGAATCTGGTACTAGTGTATGTACCGATGAGGAAGAACTACAGTAGAGAGAACTGGGACAGGTATAAGGAAGATGTTCTGAACTTCGTCCCAAACGATCTATCGGATGCAAACCTACAAAAAATAGATGAAAAGAGCTCTCGTCGCGGCGGAAGAGTTAAACGTATGGAGAACGAGATCCCGCTGTTCCTCTGCCATCCGCAATGGACATCGAAAATGAGGGATATAAACACAAATAAGCGACATATCAGATCAAATGAGGCATCTCACAGAAGAACAACAAGGGTATACATGGAATAGCCTAGTTGAATAATTGACAAATAAAGATCTCAATAGAATGAAAGGTTCACAAATAAAGTGAAATGGAAGCCTCTAGGAACCCAAATAAGAATTGTAGATGAAAAATGGGAGAATATACAAAACGATGTGATGAGTGAAGAAAAATTTCGACTTTATTGGAAGTCAGTGTTCTCAATAACTTCAGAAGAGAACGAAGACTTCAATCTAGAACTCGATGAAATGGTCTATGCCAACGTATTGGACATCCTAGAACAAATATCCCTAACGCCAGTCGTAAAACAACATATAGGGTAAATTTGGGGACCAGGGGCCACAATAATAACTGAAGAAATCAAAAGTAATATTCATTCATTTGAAAAAGAAAGCGTCTAGCTTCAGAGGAATCACAAGGATTGCCCTCATCACCTACTAGACAAAGAAAAATAGAAACCATCAAACCTACCTTTCCTAAATATCAGTTACCTCTCAGAGGCCCATAGACTTACCAAGATGATCTTAGTCCCTAAACCAGGCAAACCAACGAGTCACCTCACCACTTATAGGCCTATATCTCTTCTGGACTTTATAGGCAAAGTATTCAATAAAATCTTAAATACATAGAAGACTATTAGAATCTCTTGTAGAAGACAATTTAAACAACCAGTTCGGATTTCAAAAAGAATAAGATGCCACAATGACATTTGGCATCATCACTCATAAAACTGCCAAAGCCAAAGCAGAGAATAAGCACATCAAGCTGGTCCTGAGAAATATCGAAAAGGCGTTTTATAAAGTCTGGATCAACAGCATTTAGTATAATATCTTAAATATCCAGATGAACAATAATATGGAGAAAGTTATCTGCTATTGGTTCACAGATAGAAGACCATATGATTAACGAGAACGTAGGAGCTGAGTTCGAACTGGAAACTGGACTCCCTCAGATGAACCTGCCTTAAGACCACGCTGTGCTTCTTATATGTACACAGCGGATCTACCACCACCAAAATGCTTGACTGTATGAACATTCAATTTGAAGACAACATAAATCCGATTGTTTCGCTCTGTATAGGAATGGACGATTTCAGTCAAGGATGGCAGTGGCCTAAATTGGCAACATAAAGGAATACGAGAGCGACTGGAAGATAAGAACAAATAAAAATAAGTTCACAATAGTTTCTCTATCAATGAAAAATCGGGCAGATATAGAGGTATTAGACCAAATATACCAGTATGATCCCGAAAGTATTGGGATTAAAGACACTTCACCCGGCGGATGCTAAGCCTCATATAAACCTTAAGAGTCTTAAGCATAACGAAAGGAACGATCGCTTTGGAATAATCAATCAACATCCACACCCTGAACTTAGGTTAGACATTCTTAACTTTGGTAATAATATGAAATTGACATGGTCAAATTAATGATGAAACCTTTAACCTATAACTTCAACCATTTTCCTTTCATATCGATTGTTTACTATAGCTGTAGTATCCCAACCTTTCAAGGTATTTGGCAAGACGGAAGGCCCCAAGCAAACTCCTTCACAAACCCCACATCTATAATAGATGAGATATTATCCACTTTTTCTTCGATTATTCCTTTCTTCCTCAAACAATAATTCACAAAAAAATACAGGTAAAAACTTACCTCCCGCCAACAGCCAAATCCGTTATGGCAAAGAAATAAGATTTCAACACTTTTGGATCACCAAAAACTTCATCTCCAAATGTATTCAAGTTGTCCAGAACGATCATAATATCTGTAGCTGTTACCCATTCCTGAACAAACAAAGAAGATCATTAATGGTCGTATAAATTATTAAAATTGTAAGTCTATAATGAATGCAGAAGACCATTGAACCAGGTAATATACTGCAGGAATTGCCGTCGGAATATCTTCTGCTTTCTTACTAATGTTTGTATAGATTAATAATGATTTAAAAGAAAAATATGTACGTATATATAGTGTATAATTCTAACTCTGCATTGTACGAGGCTAACCAACCAAATTAATAAGCCAATTAAGAAAACTTTTGATTAAAATATGTAATAATTTAAGTGCGGGGTGGGGACACTCAATGGTTCGCCGGTGCAAATGACACCGCCAAACAATGAATTTCTTGAAAGGGGTGGTTTATGCGAGGGAACTCGTAGACTACTCCTTAGAAGACATCACCGAAAAGCTGGCTGACCAAAGAAGGGTCAAAGTCGAACTTGTGATGAGAAAACAGGGGGGAGGGGGCTCGAGACCTACTCACAACTGCACTTTTAACAGGTCAGATATTCTTTAGTGAGAAAAGCCGAATTTACGGAAACCGGTCTATTATGGTGATCATGAACTGGAAATCCGAGCCACTTTCTGAGGACGGTCGAAATAAGACCGTCGGTCCAAAGCTGAAAAATAAAAACTTTCCAAACACAGCATAATAAGTCGAGTGGATTCAGGTAAATCGATACAACGAGGGAAGGTGTCATTATTGCTAAACAGGAGGAAGGAGAGTTATACGCAAGCATAAAAAAAATGAAAAAGAAATTTTAAGACATTAAAAAAAAGCACTTTGACACAAAGTGGGGGCGGCACCCTTCAATGCCATAACACGACATGCCCTCTCCCACATTTTTTCGCCCCAAAGAATACCTAATATTTTGCCATAGCGATGGGGTAACTCTATGCTGTAGTTTCTAGTCCATTCGGGGTTTATACCTGGGTAGAAGACTCTATGCACGCCCCCTTGCAACAACCACCAAGCAATTCTATCATACATATCACCTTTTCTCTTCAGTCAGCTCTTTCCATCTTAAACACTCATTACAATAATCAACCCACCTTTTAGGTGGTTTTTCAACCTTTTTCACACCCTGACATTAACTCTCATATACTCCCTTCATAAGTCATTTTCATCCAATCTTCTTCCATGTCTCTATCACCTCGTAACACTCTCGCAACCTCTTTCACCCATTTTTACATAAAATACACCCCTCTTACACAGTTGTTGCTCACTCTTATATCCTTGACCACTATACATCCCTCTCAAGTTGTCCATTTGAACCTCTATGACTCTCGAACTTTCCTTATCCTTCCCTATCATGATCTCACTCCCGTGCACCATCGTTTGGACCAGCATACTCTCATGCATCTTCTTGGCATATTCCACATTTAGATAACTTACTTTCACTAACAATCTGATCGCCCCAAATACTTTTCTAACATTTAAAAGCTTTATGGTAGCAATCTTCTTCATCTGCACAACTATTATACACATTCACAACGCTTTCTAGATACTTAAACTTTCGCTTTTCTTTTAGAGTGGCATCATAGACTATAATAACACACCCCACCTCCCCCTTAACCTCAAATACTATTACTTTATTTTTTGTCTAAATAAACACCTCACTTCCATACTTCCAACATATAAACTCTTTACACTACCCATTTGTTACTACTTCCTCCATACATTCTTAGCACCTTCCATAATTTTTTCCTATCAACACAATCATAAGTTTTCTTTAGATCCATGTAGCCAACATGCATTTCACATCGCTTATCAGTTGTTTTTTTTTAGTTTGCTTTTGCCGGGCAATGCATGATCAACATGAATCCCACCTTGTTCACCCCCTATCAATCCCTTAGTTATCCTGCCTTATACATCCAATCAGAATTTTTCCATACACTTTGCCTATAACACTCAACAGACAGCTCCCTTTAGTTCTTCCATCACCTTTCTCCTCTTTACTCTTATACAGCGGTACTATCTCACCATTCTCTCAGTTCTACGTCACGTTTTTCATTTTTAAATACCTCTCTCTCTCTCTCTCTCTCTCTCTCTCTCTCTCTCTCTCTCTCTCTCTCTCTCTCTCTCTCTCTCTCTCTCTCTCCCTACACCGCACCAACTAGGCCTATTCCATATCACAATCACTTTTTATTTAGCATTCCAGTGACCCTATCATCTACTCCAGCTGCCTTCGCATTTTCACAACACTAACAACCTCTTGCAGGCATATATATTTCATACCCTGATACAGCACCTGTTTTACACCATCGAAGCCATGCATATTCATGTTCGTTTCACCACCCATCCTAACATTATACAACTCGTGAAAGCACTCTTGCATCTACTCTTGATTCCTTCATTCTTCACAAACCCCTTGTCATTCATACGCTTCATCTTCACACAGATGTTCAGGTTTCTCACCTTTTGCACTTCCTTCCTTAATAACTTTACGTTCAAATCCAGATCATCATTCATTTACTTTTTTCATACTCTGGTGAATGACACTTTTCCCTTTTATTTTCGCAACTTCCTGCCATTATCATCTGCACTTATAAAGCATTTAAAAAGAAAAAGCCTCTATTTTGATTTCCGCTGCACGTTTCACATGGTCATTTTACCAGTCAGCATATTGCTTCTTCTCTTTAGTGCTAGCACAAACCCATGCATTCTTTTCACTACCCACTGTCACTTCCTTAATTTTTTTCCACGTTTTTCTCTCATTCTCGCACTTGTTTCCTAGCTTCTACACCCAAGCATTCTCGCACACTCTTTCTACTCAATTTGATTCAATAACCTTTCAATATTTTTCCTTCTTCTCCACCTTCTCATCCTTGCACCAACAAGTTTACCTTTATACAGCACAAGCATGTGATTATATAATCTCATACTCCTACCTCTTTCACATCAAATACACCCTCACAGCATATTCTTTCTTACTAGGCGCAGATGAATCATATGATCAACTTTCTTCTCTACTTTTGTCTAACCCCTATGTATTTATGCACATCCATGTCCTAAAAGAACGTATTTGCCACACACGTTTCTTTCAGCACAGAACCCTACCACTCAATCTCTTTCAGGTGTACCATAAACTGCAATTATCCCTCATCCTGTCACAAATTCGCCTACTCATGCCTCCTCAACCATCACCCGATACCAATTCTTGATTTCATTCACCACTCGTGCCAGGTTATTCTAGAACCTCTTTCTCAGCTTCATTTCCATCACTACATGTATACACTACAACTACGTATAGTTTCACCCTCGCAAACTCACTTTCGATCATATAATTCTTGAGTTCGCTCACCCATAATCAACCGGTGTATCATGGCACTCTTCACTCAAAAACACTACCACGCCCTTTATACTACTACTAACTTGAACCACACCGCACCGTACTTCACCCCACACAAACTCTTCAATCCCGCCTTGTCAGAGCAAGAATCTGCAATATCCCCTTTGAAAGACTGACAAATACCCGCTTCTTTCACACATTACACATACCCCTTCGCCCTCACTCGTTTCTCACATGGACACAAATTGACCCTCGCGACTGGATGACCCCTCCTATAACACCTAACGCTTGTTGAATAAGACTTTTGTGCGCGTAGCTTTCCAGGTTATATCCCATATCCAGGCACAGTTGTCTTTTACGACACGCACTGGAGGGCAGTGTTGGTAATTTCCTACCTAACATACAAGCGACAAAACACCCCGTGCCATCCTAGACCCTTGCGGCCCTAGCAATCATCCCTATCGGTTACCTGAGGGGTGTATAACCCTACCCTCCCGAATTTCCATTCCATTACTTTAGCTTACGAAGTTCTTTTCAAAATTTAATGTGGCATTGCCCTCGTTGATTTTCACTTTTATTTAAGTAATAAATAAATACTGAATTAACAAAAGCTCTGTTGAGTTTTAAGGGCAGTGCAGGATCTTATGACGGATGTCCCTTGTTGTTTTTTCACATTACGTAAGTATGGTCATAACCTAACTTACACTCAGTATTTTTTGTTTTACCTCTAAATATTGTTCACGACTCTTACTACACCAATTTGAGGTTTATAATTGAGTTGATGATTTCAATGGGAATTATGTATGATCACGTCCATTTCATCTTTTTAACATTCATGCTTGACGTGGTAAAATACATTTACCATTTTCTCTATTTTTTTTATTTGTGTAATTACCTAAAAATTGTAATATCTAATTGCTAATTTCACGTCAACTTTGTGTATATTTTCGAAATAAATCAGATTGATTCATTAAATTATTTGCTTAGAAACATTGTTGTACCGTGTTAATTTGTCCATAAACATTGTTATATTTTGCCTTGATTTTCATGGGAAATTACATATACTTGCATTTATACCAGCACATAAATTTTCGAAATAAATAATTTGAGAGCTTTCAATAGCTAGCCTACTATTCTCTCATTAAAATATAACATTCGTATCGATTCACGCAAATAGATACATCGAATACAATACAATTATTATCTTTATATCCAGTGTCATCCTATTGCTAGTCCAGCGGTCAACTTCGCTAGGCTACATAGACTTACATAGATGTCTTCTGGATTTAGACTTCTTGTTAAGCCTGCTCTTCCAGCTCTATACTCTTAGAGAATTTTATCTTTCCACATTCTACAAGGTCTTTTTCTCGCTCTCTTTATTCACAAGTCTGCCTTATTTATGATTTCTTTCATATACATTCTATATTTATCTTATATTTTGGCTGTGTCCTACCCATACACATTTTATGATGGCATCCGCACTACAAATATTATAGAATACCCCACATAATTCCGCTGAATCTTGTAGAAAATGTTACATTTTAATAGTAACTATTTTATTTCATAAATGACACTAGGTTATGTTTTTTCGTACAGATATTATGAGCTTTGGAAACAACAACAGAAATGCATATTTAAATTAATATCAATACGTACCTGTAATTCAGGACTATTTTCAAAGTTGTACGCAGACGGCCGATTCTCGAGAGTAGAAAATGCAACATTTCCTTCGGTCAAGGGGGAAATATCAGAGAATTCTGAAGTACATATCGCTCTAGTTTGGTCGTCTACGGGAACGTAAGTTGAGTCTGGCATATTATAAGTCCCTCGACAGGAGGAACTGATAAGGAAGATATTATAAAATTAGTTTTGAGAGGTATCCCCGAAGAAGAGCAGAAAATGCCCTTTTGAAGCAAGATTGAATTAATAAATTTAAATAGAGATGAGGGAAAGGGCGATTGAGAGATATGGTAAAGAAAGTAAAATATGGAAAAAAGTTGGCATATCTTTAGTAAATTTTGTTATTAAGAGCAGGAGACAAGAGGAATATGTCAAAGTGAATACCATATATACCAAAGAACATAACCCCAAGATTTAACATCGAAATTGACCTGCAGGATACGAAGTATTTTAATAAAATGATATTAAACAGTTTTCTATGCTGGATCTATCTTTGGTAAAATGCCTATGATAATAACCTATTAAAGAAGCACCTGTTGATCGTTCATTATGAAATAATTTAGATCTCTTGTAGACATTCCCCCCCCCCCCCACTCCGGCCCTTTTCGAGTTGGCTTTTCTTGAAGAAAGTGTAACTCGAAAAACGCTGGCTGGGGGTACAAAAGATCCATTAATTTTGTCTGCTTCAGGTTAATGGTATAAGTTTGAGGCATAATTAATACACATGATCTGCCCCCCCCCCCAAAAAAAAAAAAAAAATCATATCTTTTAGGATTCCCAGATATTTTTCTATTCACGGATAATAATTTTGAGGCTTTTTATGGTTTCGAGCTTTAACCTCGACTCTTTTGACCATCAAGATTCGACCACTACCTCCCATCTAGCCATGCTAGCCATCTAACTTCAGTCCACCTTGATAGAAGAAGCTATAAACAGATAAACATCAACGAAGCGAAACCCACCTGTAAAACTGATACGGAATCCATTCGTTCTCAGAGGAACTTCTTTTGTAGATGGCGAAAGACTCTGGGCGAGGCGAGCGAAAGAAGAGACGAATATATGTGATATCGAATGCTTTCCCTGAGAAAGAAAGTTGGCATTAAATTCTACTGATTAAGAAAAACAGATTAGTAATTAGAAACATTGAATGATTTGTCAACTTTTCGTGGTGCTTGGGTTGACGCTGCTTGTTATATCAGTCATTTAATATTCCTTTTACTATTTATCCTACCTTTTCTTACTTTTTAATCCATGGATAAATCCAACTACTGATGAAACTTCGATGATTTTCATGGGGTGGTACCGAAAAATATAGCAGCTTTGTCACTCGTAGCCCTTGACTCTCATTTGTCTTATTTTTATTGTTATCGCCTAATAATCTCCCCTACTTACCTCACTAATCACTAATAGATGCCAATAAGGTAAACTAATAATTCTACTGGTACTAATACTGAGATTTTCAGCACCATTTGGGTTATTACAGAGCAATGAGAGCGTTTCTAAGTTTATTATGAAGATTTCCCGTTGAATTTTACTATAACCAAACAAATATGTAACAGATTCTATGTGGAATTGAGACCGAGGTGTCAAAACAGGAGAGATTTTAAAGAAACCATACTGTGTGCCAAATGGATGAAATACGAGATTAATCACTCAATCATTCGTGTCAAGAGTGAAGATAGATTACAGGAACACGTTTTGAACGCCACAGCAGCAAAGCAAAACAATGAAAACCAGACTAAAAAAAGACTCCATAATATTTTGAGATTAGGTGTTGAACACCAAACTTATCATTCGCAAGTTCAATTCAAGCGATAGCTAAGGGATTTTTGCATTGCCTAAAAAACGCAGCAAATTTGTTTCTTCCTAAAGTTGGTGCAAATGGGTATGGAGTTTTTATTGGGAAGGGGGGTGCTATAAAGCCCATCTAGTAACTGCCTACAAGGACTTCAAACAGAAGGGATAGCGCGTGGAAGCCGACCCCTTCCTGGGACTTGGAACCATTCATGTACACAGGCACGGATCCAGCGTGACATGAAGTGTGCTACAAATCGGTCGAACGCAATACTCCAGGAACAGAGGAGTGGCGACAAATAGTCAAAGATGGTGCCCTCCAGGGTGACGTGCTGGGCAGAACCAGAGCAACACCAGCCCGAGAGCTAGACCGAGCTCTCAAAGTTATTTCCTACTCCCAAACAATAAGGGCTTAGGTATGACGGAGATATCTCGGCGGCATAGGGACTGTCAAGATTGGCTGCGGATGCCGTGAGAGCCTTGGGCGAATAAGGAAGACTACGTGCTCGCGTGTATAAGCGCACAATGCACTGTGTACAGCGCAGAGCGAATTTCATCTCCTCGGTATCAACAAGTAAGCTCTTAGTGTTGGACATGCGGAAAGCACAGGTAAAAATACCATCCGTAGTCAAGCTTCGAACAAACAAAGGATCGGTAGAAAAGTAAGGCAGCCATATCAGCACCCCAAGCACCGAACGTCACGGAACTAAAAATGTCTATGGCGCGGGTACAAGAGATCCTAAGACTGCGAGTATGAACCTCTACAGTGGGGCGTCGGTAGAAAACAAGACCAAGAAAAGATGTGAACCCACCACATCCAGGTGAACCCCGTTTAGGTACAAGTCCGTGTTGGGATAGAGCCATGGATGGCGCCATAAGTGCACCGCCTTTGTCTTGGGAAAAGAAAACCGAAAGTTGTGTGATTCAGCATAGCGAGAGATGCGGTTTAATGATTGTTGGAATCGACCCTCTAGAGTTAGCATCTGGGCTGCACCAAAAGAGATCAAAAAGTCTTCCACGTAGAGCGTAGTGAGAATATCTTTGGTAGCAGAGAGGTGATACTTTTGATGCTCGGGCAAAAGAGTGTGACACTGAAGACACTCTGTGGGGTGCACTCATCTATCTCCATTGGGCCAGAGATGGCTTCCCCCACCCGTACGATCTCGCAAAAATTCAGAAATATAGCTTGGGAGGCGTCCCCTTGCCACCATCGTGTGGTGAGTCTCCATGATACCGTATCGCCATGCGGTATAGTATCATATGACTTCTCATGATCAAAAAATACCCTCGCGTAATGCTGTCCACGAAGGAAGTCTTCGCATACGGTATTTTCCAGTCAGAACAGAGCATACGACGTCGAGTGGAAGTGGCGGAAGAAGCACTGTGCATATTACAGGTGGCCTCTGCTGTCCAGAAAAAAGGTTAATCTAACATTTATCGATTTCTCTATCAATGTGAAGACGCAGGAGGTCAGAAAAACTGGGAGGGAAACAGCCTGTGCAGAGTGATTTCTCCCAGGTTTGCGAATAGCGAGCACAGTTGCCATTCACCAGGACTATTGGGATGATAGCCCCTGTCCAGATCCAGATAAATATATCTAGCAGAATTGTCAGGGCATGCTAACTTAGGTGTCGAAGCATGGATACTGGACATCGTGCGGATCACTGGCGGTGTCTATGAGAAGCAAGAGCGGAACTCAAGTCACTCAATCTAAACCTGTCGTTGAAGGGCTTTCCGCCTATAGAGGTAAATTCCAGTCGGCTGCCTTCAATGACATCAAAGTGTCTATTGAGTGCTGGCGGACCAGCATCTTGGCTAAAGAATTTGGAGAAAACGGTCGGGAAGGACTTCGCCCTGGACGTGTGGTACGAGATTGTGGTCCTATTCTCCTGGGGAGCAGGAGTGGAGTCATGCAAAACTTGCCTCGAATCCTTCTGACTCACTCAACACCTCTGCAAGAGGGTTTTTTCCCCTTACGTGAAGACACGCATACCCGCAAAAAATAACTGCGAGCGTGCTTCGAAATATACCAGATTCTAGCCCTAGCTCAACAAAATTCACCCACAGCGAAGTTGTTCATGCGTGCTTAAAGCGCATGTAGGCATATCGCTTCTGGCTGAAGGTTGTTTCATACTCGGCTGTCCACCACGAAAGTAGACGGTGTGAAAAACAATCAGATGTTCTAGAAATATAATTAGGTCCACGGCGATGAGGTTGCCGGATAAAAACTCAACAGCCTTACACACAGACTTAAATTCCTCAACAGCGACAGAAAAATCAGTTCTTTCTTGAAGTGCGGACCACTGTGCCTGTTCCGGCACAGTTTTCAGGCTGCAGGGACCCAGAAAATGATAGTTGAATGGGAAAGTGATCACTAACATGAAAGTAATCGATCACCTCCCATCCAAAAATAAGGGTAGGCATACCTAGAGCAGAGAGACAGATCGAGGTAAGAAAATGAAGTGGTTCTCAAATATTGATGCGTACATTCCTCCACATTTAGGACACCCATTTCCAGCTCGTAGATCAGGTTTACTAAATTCATAGTAGATTACGGCTTCACACTCACTGGTGAACCATCGATTGTCCGAAAGACACTAATAATTGATGCCTCGGAAGGTTCCACCGCATCTAACAAAGAGTTCCTGTCAGAGAAACGGGTTACCTTAGGGATTCTACCAGTCAATGTAGGTAACACACTCCTTTGATAGAACATGTGAAAATTGGCCAATTGGCTACTAACAGTGTAGTTAGCGGGCTAAAAATCGCCAGGAAATCTGTGAATGAGGAGCCCCGAGGTAATCGAGGTTTCGCTTGCCGAAACGGCAGACGACACGTCTGTCTCCGGAGCACCCGCGGAGGGAAATTAATGTCTTTTCCTCTTTTATTTGTTCTTACATTTTCTTTTTTTTTTGGACAGGAAGGCGGGGAGTAAACCCGCGTCTGAGATGGAGAAAATCTTGGCCTTCAAAGAAGCACCAAGTGTGGGTCCCTCATTTCCATGAGTCTTCAGGAGGCTCATGCTACCTGAGGAGGGCCTTGCAGAGGGGCAGACACAGGTTCGGTATTGGCACAGAGCCAATGTTTCCCCCTTTACAAGACCCTGTCATCTAGGGTGGGGTGACCTCCGGAACCATTTCCACTTCAGGAGGGGCCTCCAACTAGCCATTCCTCACAAGATGTCCGTTACCCCGACCGGTGAATCATTTGGCCTGTGCCCTGTGAGTGAGCCGGCATGATGATCTACATTGGTAAGAAAGCGGGGGGCATAGGCCTCGCCCAGGAGACAATGCGGTCTCTTACTCGTCTAAGGGTTTTTTTGGTGCGTCAATTAACCCAACGTCAGGGGCTGGAACCGAGGCGGCGCGTCACCTGTCTCTGTTATTAGCGGGCCCCTGAGAAAGCAAAAAGGGGGGTAGCTGCAACTGGAGAGTCACCCGCAGGTAACTCTACAAAAGGGAGTAGAGAGAAAACCCCCGAACCCGTCAAAGAAGGAGAGGGAGAAGCGCCCTCTATGCTAGAAGAGTATTGGAATGCCACTAAGAAAGCACAGGGGTTAGAGAAGCCCCTGCATGCCAGAGGTGGACCTGCCTGGGGACGGTCCCAAAGGTGGCAAAAGAGAAACTCCTTTGCTGCATTCAGAAGGTAGGAGTGGCGTGTAACGAATTCAGGTTGTGGAAAAAGTTCATTGAAATTGTTATTGTTTAAGGTTCCTGTCAGAGTAGTGTTGTATCTGTATATAGGGGCTGGTTCCGGTTTTCTGGTGTTGGGGAGGTATCATTTGAAGACACCTCTTTCTCTCTCAGGTTCAAGGGCTATTAGGGCTTTCAGTAGGAGAATGTCTTCCAGCTTTGACCATATATCTCTTCCTCTTTTGTAGAGATAGATGTTTATAGGTTTCATTCCTATTTCTTCGGGAAGGCTCCTCGAGGTCCGGAAGTTATACCATTATTCTGCACTCTTTGGAGTCTTATTGTATCCTTCTTCGAAGCAGCAGGCAGGATATGAGAGGATCCAGCAGTTTGGACCTAACCAAGGTGGTGTAAAGCCTTTTCTTATTACGTTGGTTAAGGTTTCTAAATCTTGCTAGTTTGTCGAATTCGGTACTTGCAATCCCTATTCGTGTGTTGCGGTGTGCGCTCATGCCAGTGTTGGCAAGTTTGAATCCCCCTTGGGGAACAAAGGACAGGAGTTCGAAGGCCTCGCCTGTATGCTTTTCGAAGGCTATAACGGCTTGCCTATTGCCCAGAAAGACTTCTGATTACTGTCAGTGTCTAGCTTCTCGATTAGACTGTCCCATTTTACTTTCAGTTCATGGGCCAGTGCGTTATTGAGTTGTCTCCTGAGGAAATGAACGAAATGGAAATCTATAGGCCTAGTGTAGCCCATGTCGAGGATGCGGTTGTAAACAGTTTCGAACCTATTTTATAGCACCACTATCTCCTGTGTAAGGGTAGGTGGCAGCAGTGTTCTGTGAGTGATCGTCGGAATTGCTGTTGCGTCTGCGTTGGAAATGCAGTTGTTGGTAGCAGTTAGTTCCTTGTCGAGGTCTTCCTCGGTAGCGTCTTCCAGATATGGGAGTTCCAATGGGAATGCCCTCATGTACCCTTCCCAATCAGCCTTCAGGAAGTCCCTTCTGGGAGCAGCGGGAACTGTTATAGGAGCCGATGCTATGGTGATTAGCATGGGGACGTGATCACTAGGTGTTAGTGGTCCTGGACTGACGAGCAGGTGGAAGGAAAAGTTGGGATTTGTGAGAGCGACTTGCTACTCATTTTCATAAGAAGAAATGCAGTGTCCTCTATTCTAATATTCGGGGTTTAAGATCTGATTTTCTAGATCTTCAGGCTCATGCAAAGAATTATGACATCCTTTCCTTGCAGAAACTATAGTGGCAAGTAATAAATCTAATTCAGAATTCCTTATTCCAGGGTTTTCTGGCCCTGATTTTATTTATCGTCGAAATACGCCAGGAGCTCAGGGTATGGCAGTATTTTCGAGGTCTGGCCTACCAATTTATCGCCAAAAGAATTTAGAATGCAAGTGTCATGAAGTTTTAAGATTTATAGTAAATATTATATATATATATATATATATATATATATATATATATATATATATATATATATATATATATATATATGTATATATATATATATATATATATATATATATATATATATATATATATATATATATATATATTTATTTATTTGCGTTGTACCGTAACCCAGGACATGATGACTCTATTTATGACTGTCTTTTAGATGGTATTGCCTTGGCTCAATCAACAGATAAGAAAGCTTGTTTTGTAATTAGTGGGAACTGTAATGCAAAGCATGAAGAATGGCTCAATTTTAATGTAGCTGATCGGCATGGTAGGTCAGTTTATGAATTTTGCACTGCTGTTGATTGTCTCCAGATGATTCAGGAACCCACCCATATTTCAGGTAATAGACTAGATCTTGTGTTCACAGATGCTCCAGCTGCTGTAGATGCAAAGGTCTGTGAAAATTTGGGGACATCAGATCATTGTTCTATTAGAATGGACCTAACTGTTAATCAGCATATCTCGAATGCCACGATCAAAAAAGGAGTTTGGCTTAAATCTCGAGCTGATTGGGTTGGTTGTGAAGAGAGTTGTCGAGCCTTGAATATTTAGGAAGTAATATCTGACCGACATCCAATGGCTAAGGTGAATGATATGTTATCTACTGTTTTGGCCAGGCATGTTCCCAGTAGAATTATCAGGATTCGTACAAATGACCAGCCATGATTTGATGAATCTTGTAGAAGAGCCTACCGTGATAAGCAAACAAAATTTAATGTATGGAGGCGTAATCGGACACGAAAAAACTTCGAGATCTTTGTTTAGTCTCGGCGTACTGCCAACAGAGTTTACCATCGGACTCAATTAAACTCTGCTATTTTTTACTCCAACACTTCTACCATTCCACGACTACTTTTGCCAAATGGTAAGCTAGCAACTAGCGAAAAAGAAAAGGTAGAGTTACTCCATCGAACTTTTAAAGCCAAGCAGTCAGTTGAAGAAGTTCCTCTCCCTGACATTTGCCATCCTGAGCCTCGTTTGACTGGGTTTGCTTTTCGTGCAAGGGATGTTAAAAAGATACTTGACAGTCTTGACAGCTGGGGCGGAGTTGATCCCGACAACTTTTTCCCTTTATTTTTTAAAAGATGTCTACTGATTTAGCACCTAAGTTAAGTATATTATATAGATTTTTATTTAGACGAAGCACCTTTTCTGATAATCGTAAATTGAGCAATGTTGTGCCTATTCCTAAGGGCATGTTATCTGCCGATTGTAGTCAATACTGACCTATTTCAATACTTCCTGTGCTCTCTAAAGTTGCTGAGAAGCTAATATCTAGGCCCTTGTATAGATACCTGGAGTCGAATGACTTACTGGCTAGAAGTCAGTATGCATATAGGAGGCAGTTGGGCACCTGTGATGCCCTTTTAGATTTGACTTGTAGCATGCAAGATAATCTTGACAAGGGTTTTGAATCTAGATTAGTTCAGATTGATTTTAGTGCTGCTTTTGATCGTGCTAACCATAAAGCATTTGTTTTTAAACCACAAAACCTTGGAATAGTTGGCTACATCCTAGGACTACTTAACGATTTTTTAATAGATCGGCAGCAACGTGTTGTCGTAGATGGAGTTTTTAGTGAACCTAGACGTGTTATGTATGGAGATCCACAAGGCAGTGTTCTTGGGCCTTTGTTTTTTTTAATATACACAAGTGATTTGGTACAAGGTATTGAAAACAAGGTTGTTCAGTATGCAGATGATACTACACTTGTTGGAGTAGTCTGGTCTCCAGCAATGAGAAACCAAGTTGTCATGAGTCTAAATCGTGATTTAGAAAAAAAATAGGAAATGGTGTGGTCGTTGGGGTATGAAGCTTAATTCAAGTAAAACTAAGACCCTCTTGGTTAGTATATCTCGTACCAATGAGCTGCCTCTTCCTCCACTCTGTGTTGGAGATACACTTCTTTCTGAGTCGGAATCCCTAACTATCCTTGGCATTAACTATGATTCTCACCTGACTTTTGAGAAGCATCTTTTAAATGTATCTGCTAATGCTACCCTAAAACTTGGTATTGTACGTAAGGCCTCATATATCTATAATAATGAAGATATTAATGCCACTTGTTTCAGGTCCTTTGTTCTCCCTCTTCTTGAGTATTGTTCTCCAGTTTGGATATCTGCATCTACCAGATATCTGTCTCTCTTAGATAGGGTTACTCGTGGAGGCAGGTTCTTTTTTCCGGATAGGCCTAGCTATGACTTGGATCATCGACGGATGATTTCACGTTTGTCGATATTCCATAAATACTACTTCAGTAGGGAATTGCCACTATAATTTTTTCATTCCTGAGCCCCTGCCTCTTGCTAGAGCAACAAGGTTTGCGGATGGACAACATCCGCATGCACTATGCATTGCCCGTTGCCGCACTTCTCAGTTTCAGCGTTGCTTTTTACCAAGTACGGTAAAGCAGTGGAACGATCTTCCTGCAGAAGTTATGCAGGAAGATCTTAATATCTTCAAACGAGGTTGCAATGCTAGATTAAGGGTAGGTGCTACTGCCTCATAATTTTAATATTGATTTGATTTTAATAATTTTAAACTTATTTATTTATTTATTTACACATTTCAATTTCTTTCTTCTAGCATTTATTCTTTCTTACTTGACATACGGACGCTGTGTTCTGTGGGAGCTTGTTTTCAAGTTCATGGCCGCTATGCTTTTCCAACAAGAATTTTGTGTTCATTATCTCAAATAATAAATAATAATGTAGAATAGTTTTAATCCTGCATCTTTCGCCTTGGGTGCCATCTCTATCTCGTTGAACACGATCTTAAATACGTGCGCAAGGTTTCTAAATTTGATGACTTCAGCAACCTTTGCCCAATTCTGATTTTTCTCTATCTCCTGTTTGATTTCCTCATCCGACCGCTCGCCTACTCATGGGTCGCCATGTCTGCACACGATAGGCTTCCTTGATGCTAGAGCTGGGGAAGATTTGGACTCTAGTCCTATGGCTCTTAGGTCTCTGTTGCTGGTTGTCGAGGTCAGTTTAACCAGGTCCACCTGAGTGTGCAAATAGCGGTGTACCTTCTGGTCACCTCGATTAGTCTTTTGAGACCAATCCCCAGTTTCCCGAAGATCGTTTCAAAGACCTTGAATTTGTCGGTTTTTTCATTCCAAATGAACCTCAGTGGGACTCGAAAGTGCACAGACGCCCCCGCCTCGTTCATAGTTAGGACTCCGTATCATTGGAAGGGGCGGGATGCCCCACTTTGTCTCCGTCGAGTAGCTCTCTCCTTCCCCACAGGCGAGATAGAAACAGGAGGAATTTCCAATCAGTCTATCTCATCCTGTTTGGTGCCTGTCAGGATCGTCAGAAACAGGAGATATCTCCGCACAGACTGACGACCTTTTGATCAGGCCTCGAGGGGTAGGGCTGACTGAGTCCTCGGTGCCAGGGGGCAACCTTGTCCTCCCCAGGCCAGGTGGAAACAGGAGAGATCTCCAATCAGTCCACCCGAGCCTGTTGGCACCCCAGCCAGGAGCAGCATAAAGAGGAGGTATCTCCAATCAGTCCAACGCTCTGTAGCAGGGTTGGTGGCATAGGCAGCCCCAAAGCCTTCCCGGACTAGTTCAGCGGCTATGGGCAAAAGGTAGATTTAAGTCACGGCGATTCTTCTCTAGGCAGTCTTGGTTCAGCCGATGGGGGGGGGGGGCGTTTAGGAGGTCCCTGATGACGTGGAAGTGTTGTCTAACGTGTTAAGGCACTTTTTTGCTGTGGCTTGAAGAGTCCTCTTTTAACGGTTTTGGATTCTATTGCGCTTGACTTTGCCTCCTTTGCCCGGTTAAAGTAGTTCTTGAAGCCTTCTTTTTACTATTTTTCAAATCCCACAACTCACTAAACGAATGCGCGTTGTTATATAATCGCCATCATTTACCACTGGTAGCCCTGTCAGTATGACGTCATAACTATAGGCAAGCAGAGATGATTTCACTGATGCAGGAAATAACCATTCACCACCATAATGATTAGCATCACATTGAGGGAAAAATAAATTTAACGACGATGCGTAAGTTTAGGGTTAGTTGGTTAATTTAAAATTGGTTTCGTTTTTAGATACTTTATTTAAAGGGTACGTTCTTCCCTGTTTTAGCATTCCAAGTTTCGCTAGAGTAAACAAAAACGAAACAGCACTCAGCCGATATAGACTAGGGATGCACCAAAGTTTAGCTTATGTTAGTTCTTCTTGTAGTATTTTTGTGTTATTAATCCGAATGCGGCAAAATTAAGGTTGAATCCGATTTCGACAGATTCGGATTCAAACTATTTTGCCGCATTTTGCCTTCAGACTGCCCCAAAAGAACAAATTTGGACAAATGGGTATTTTTTGAAAAATCCTCTGTCCTAATACTCACATCTGGTTTCAATTTCGTACACGCGTGCCAATGTAAGTTTCCGGATTGAGACAAGGAAACAGTCAAATTTGACTAAACAATCTTCCCCTTTCCTTTGTTTATAAGCTCGATTTCTTGAAGCTTGATCAATACATAATTTTCTCTGTCAATTTGTTTGTGTTCTCAAATTCGTCACTGTAAAACCCTTCCTAACCTTTGCTACTAATGGTAACTGTTAAAAACATACTAGTTTGGTTGGATTTTTGTTAGAAAATAGTTTATTATAGTGATGGATAGCCACCTTCAACTGCAGCAGGCATGTCTGGATGATGTCTCTCACCCACATCAAGCATTTTTTTTTTTAAGACTCATCTGGCGACTGCCTACTTAGATATTAGTCGCCGTATTCAACATTGCCTAAAATTAGGCAACTATAAAAGAGGATGCTAAAAAAATAAATAAAAAAACATCAATAAAATAAAACAAAGAAAAAGGTAATAATCAGGAAGCAAGCTCAGGCGTCGGGGGGAGGTCCGCCTCCCTCTAGCGCAGGAACATGCGACCTACTAAAATAAGAAAAAACAAAACAAAAACCCTAAATATTTAAATAAAGGGGAGAAGGACGGCCTCCTCCAAAAGGTCTAAAAGTCCACAGGTCGATGTGCACGAACCAGTCCCGAGTATAAGGGACAGGCGGTAACGACCCCGCCCATCCCGGTACCGGGACAGGTAACGTGCGCGGAGATCGCCCAGACTGGGACATTCAACAAGAATGTGCCGAACAGACTGGGGGACAACGCAGTCTTCACTGTAAGGCGCAGGTGAGCGCTCCATTAAATGACGGTGCGTCCCGCGAGTGTCTCCAATTCGGAGACGACAGAAAGCGACCTGAAGCCGTCGCAGCATTGGGGGATAGGTCCATGGGAACAGTCGTGGCGCAATGGCACGCAACTTTACGTTTCCTTCGACCGTCTCCCATCTTCTTTGCCAATCAGCCCGAAGAGCTGCCCGTATTTTTTGCCATGTAGTCGGTGTGAGGAAGAGCGAAACGCTGGTCAGGTCGCAGAGTCCGCAATTCCTACATGTCCAGGAACCCAGCACAAAATAATCTCGACATCCGCCCGGCTTGCGAAAACCGTGGCGTCACGGATATCGTGAACCAGGCTCCTGAGATTCCAATGCCTCGAGAGCACTCGGGGCGCTTTGCGAGTCCCACATAAAGCAAGTTACCATGTTGTCTGTACTTTTTGCTGTGACAGCATATGAAGGGATTTGCTGAGTGGTGGAGACGCGCTAAATATTACTATTGTCAGCTATCCTAAAATGGCTGCAGAGTGACGCAGACCCAGCCATGGTATCGTGTTGGTTTAGAAATCCATATCTACCTTGTCACTTTCGGGCATGACAACAACAATGTATAGTGTACCTCGACGACAATAAAGATCGGTTCTCAAACATATCCGACGCGATGATAAAGTTAAGGAGGCAATACGAGATTAATCACTCAATCATTCGTGTCAAGAGTGAACATGGATTCCAGGAACACGTTTTGAACGCCACAGCAGCAAAGCTAAACAACGAAAACCAGACACACACACAAAAAAAGTCCATGACGTTTTGAGATACGGTATTGGACACCAAACTTATCATTCGCAAGTTAAATTCAAGCGAGAGCAAAGGGAGTTTCACATCACCTAAAAGACCGCAGTAAAATGGTTTCTTAACTGGGTACAAATCGATTACCACGAGTGAGTCTATTAAAGATAACGGATCAATCCTAGACAAGGACACCCGAGGACACCATTCTAATTAATGACCCCTGAGATGCTTATTTATATATTTAAAAAAAAAGATCGTTAAAATAACTTATTGAAGAACAAAAAAACTAGACAAACAAATAATTAAACTAACATAAAGTGAAAAATTAATCCAAGGGGTAAAAAGAGAAAAATGATGGCAGAAATTTTCGAATGCACTCAAAACGAATCGATCCTGGGTTAAGTTAGGTTAGGTTAGGTTAGATTATTTGAACCTAACCTAACCAATATGATCTTAACAAAATTTAATCCTAAGTAGCATTTTTACTTTATCTTTTTTATCTTATTATCAATTATTATTATTATTGCCTAACTAATATTATCTTAATCAAATTCATTCCTAGGTGTCATTTTTACTTTAATTTTTTATCTCAAACTTATTATCAATTATTATTACTTATTAAAAAATCACTCCTAAATAATGACCCCTTCTTAAAAAGCTCAATCCTAGATAATGACCAGTAACATAGGTTGAGGGTCGTTGTCTAGGATTGATCCAAGATAATAACAATTGCTATAGACTATCACCTAAGTGTAAGAAAAAGAAAATGTGTCATTAACAACCGCTTCTTAGCCGGTAAAAAGGGAGAGAGGAACATGAACTAATAGAAATCATGGAACAGGAACTAATAGAAATCATAAAATGAATAAACAAGGAAAGAAAAGTATAACGGACAAAATACGACTAACATCACTAAAACAGCAATCGTAAACCATGTTAGATCTTAGGTTTGCCTGGATGCATTTGGACCCCCTTAAATAAGATATACGAGCTTAAATTAGCAATGTTGAGCGGGGAGTCATCCTTAAGGGACAGGACTTGTCGCAGAATTATCACTTAACTCGATTTTGGAACTATCCTAGACATCCTTAAGGTCAATTTGCAGCAGCATTCACATAAGAAAATTTGGAATATACTTAGAAAGCTATGAAAACATTGCTCTTTAAACGAAGAATCTGCGTTCAATACCGTAGTTGTTGTGGGAAAGTGTTCTTTTACACTGTTAAACTCAATAAACTCAACAGAACTCAATGGCTCATAATGGTGCATCGACTTTTTTTGAAGGAACTGAAAGGTTAAAAAAACTATCTACATTATTAATAAGCCCCCACCCCCGCTGAAAGAGTCGTTCTGTTTGATTATAAAAATAGCGAATGTTGCATTAAACATCAGAAAGATGAAGCGTCAGCATTTATAGATCGACAAGATTTACGTCTCTAATTGGTAAACAAACTTGGACAGCCACGAGTAGATGATGCATAACAACGTATTTATAAATCCCATTAAACCTCTGTAAATTGTTTAAGATCTTGATGGAGGGACCCCACAAAGGAGGGGGCGTACAGACTTACATCTAGCACCTGGAGAAGCAGTGCGGCCTCCAGGCCCCACTTGCCTCACAGGTCTGAAACTAGATTGAATCTACCTGGATTTTTTTCCTTTCTTTTGACATCAACATTTCATCTTTTCTGGGAGGGTCAATTTCTTTACACACCTTTTCTCACTTATAAATCTTGGCCGGTGAATAATTTTGCAGGCTAGTCGCCGACCAACTTTCGTCCATTCATCACTGGTCGGAGTTGGGAGGGTAAGGGCCACACCCTCCTTCTTAACTCCGGGAGTGGCGAAGTATTTAACGGGCCTGCCCCCACAAGAGGGTTCCTCTTGTTGACTGTTACACCTAGTACCTGTAGGAGCGATACGACCTCCGTGCCACAGTGTCATACCTCGCAGTTTCACACAAGGTTTAGAGTACCTGAGCTTTATTTCTAGATATTCCCTTTCACTCCCCTTCCTTCTCACCTAATTTTGCAGGCTAATCTCCGTCTGCTATCTTTCTAACTCTTCTTTTCTCGTATCATTTAACGATCCAGTCCCGGTGGCACTTTATGGCGCGGAGCGTTCAGTCACCGGGTGGCTTAGAAGGGTGCCAAGCAGGTTCGACCGTGACCCTATGCTTCCAGAAATCTAAAAAAATCTTGTCGCTGAAGCGATATTCTCTTCATTCCGTTCACCAGGTGAAAGGATTCCCATTGGAACAGATAAAAGGATTTCCATTTCGCCAGGTGAAACGATTTCCATTTCGCCAGGTGAAACGATTTACATTTCGTCAGTTGAAAGGATTTCCATTTCGCCAGGTGAAAGGATTTCCATTTAACCAGGTGAAAAGATTTCCATTTCAACAAGTGAAAAGATTTCCATCTCGCTAGGTGAAAGGATTTCCATTTAACCGAGTGTAAGAATTTCCATTCGCCAGGTGAAAGGATTTCCATTTCGTTAAGTGAAAGGATTTACATTTCGTAAGATGATAGGATTTCTATTTCTCCACGTGATGATAAGATTTCCATTTGACCAGGTGAAAGGATTTCCATTTCGTCAGGTGAAAGGATTTCAATTTCGCCGGGTGAAGGATTTCCACTTAATCAGGTGAAAGGATTTCCATTTAAACGAGTGAAAGGATTTCCATTTCGCCAGGTGAAAGGATTTCCATTTGACCTGGTGAAAAGATTTTCATTTCTTCAGGTGATAGGATTTCCATTTTACTAGATGATAGGATATCCATTTTTCCATGTGATGATAAGATTTTCATTCGACCAGGTGAAAGGATTTCCATTTCGCCAGGTGATAGGTTTTCCATTTGACCAGATGATAAGAGGATTTCCATTTGACCAGGTGAAAGGATTTCCATTTTACCAGGTGAAAGCATTTCCATTTCGCCAGGTGAAAGGATTTTCATTTCGCCACGAGAAAAAGGTTCCCTTTCACCAAATGAGGAAACAAGATGGCTGGGAGAGCGTGTAGCTCCTACAGGTACAAGGTGTCTACAAGAGAGAACCCCCTTGTGGGTCAGGCATGTGAAATAATACCTCTCACCAGAGGCAACTGAGTCCTCTGGGAGGGACACTGACAGACCACTCTTGGTCAGTCACAGTTTTTAGATTCCATAGTTATGAGCTTCTTGTGAGCCAGTGTGCCAGCTCTATGTATGCTCCCATTTTGGGGCCCGATGCACCAGCACCTCGATACCTCCAACTCAACAGACTTAAATATTCCTGACCCCTCCCAAGTGATCCTTCCTTGATATCTTGTAGGGGATGTCCCGTTGGAGTCACTCTTTGAGGTAAGTGGAGAGCTGAATTGAGGAACCAAGGTGTCCTTGCCCAAGGAAACGGGTCCTTTTCCGAAGATGATCATGTCTTGGAGCGGGCAACCACAAATGTCGATCCTATTCCTAGACAGAAGACGGATCACCCCATAAAAAAAAAATATCAATGGCTTTCCTCCTTTCGGGTAGGCTCCAGAGGTGGTCGGTCGTTCGTCATATCGGCGAAGGACTAAACAGAGACAGGCCTATCCAGAATCGAACCCTTCTCGCACTAAAAGAAAAGTGGGGTTATCCACCTTCTGGGATGATTCTAAAGACGGGCGTGGACTTCGTCGATTCAGCGTGGGACCGGGTTAAGGCTGGTTTGTCCTAGGAGCATCCTTGAAGAGGGAGAAAAAAGAGAAACCCCGCAATCTCCACTACAAATCGAAATGGGGAGAGATATGGACATCTTGGACGCCGAGACAGTTCATTGAGAGGCTTCTGTACGTATTCCCTAGAACAGGGTGAGCTGGTTGGTACCATTACCGCGTAAAAACATGTATGAGGTTATCACTACGTTGTTGCCATTGCCACTGCTTTGGACATACGAGCAAAATCATGTAGAGTGCAAAGAAGGGTCAACCCCAAATTTGTTTAATTGTTCAAGGGCCATGCAAGGGCTATGAATTATAGCGGATCACATCCTGCTTCCTCTAAGCCTTGCGATTCTTATATATGCAAAAAGAGGTCTTCTCGTCCGGGATGTAGACCGGATTTTGTATATAAGAGTTAAGGTGCTTGCTCGACCACCCCGTGCGATCAGGCACCTCCAACGCCTCTCAATCGAAGGACATCTCCATCTACTCTTGATACTTTCAAGCATACGAACGCGGTACCTCCCGCGTCCATCGGGGACCCTTTTGCGAGCTTTAACTCTATCGGGCTCCATTTAGACCGGCCGGTAGCAAGAACTCTTCGACAGCAAATACCAGGGACCCTCCCGTTTGATCGATTTCAAGCCTTCTCCCCTCCAATCGGCTACTCTCCTCCACCGAATCGTTTGACTCTGAGACAAAGCCCAGGAAGGTAACATTGGAACCATCTCCCTCGCCCCTGCCCAAAGATGAACAATTGCAATAAGTAGACAGCCCCCTTAAATGATGAAGCTCCAAGACCCAACGCGCACCGCTAATCGAAGAATTCGAAGCAAGAGAAGGAAAACTCTTGGTCCATGCCAAAATCTTTCAGCTAAGTTCACGAAGACGCCAGCGCCAGCAGAGTACAGGGCTAATAACCATCAAAGATATGTTCCCGAGAAGCCTACAACTATTCCCAGGAGGAATTCCTTACAGGAATGACCTGAGCGCCCATTGGCATATACATCAGCTGGGGTAAGTAGCTCTACACGCGTCATCATGCACATAACCGATAGAGTACAGATATCCCTTTGTGACTACAAATATACACATACCCCTTCTTCAAGATAGATCATGGGACCAATATACTTCGGTGAAATTGCCGTAGACTCCCAGCTAACTTAGAGGAGCTGTAAAGGCTTGTTCCACCCCGTTCACCTTTAGCTGTCTGTCTTCAAGATACTATGCTAGGTGCGTCTTCCCTGCCCACGACCTCGGGGTACAAGAGTTTCACCACCTCACCTCCACAGGATGTGACCGGGCAGGTGTGTGCGCAATTTATACACGATGTTATGTCTCCATTCTCCCCTTGCCTCTTAATACCTCCATTTACGTAGTAGCAGTTCAACTCCACCTGGCTACGAGATTTGATTTTTATGTTTATGTACCTTGAACAGTTAGCTGACTTCGATGCCACGGAGTTTTGCCGTGTCGGATACCGGTTGATGAAGCCCTTTCTCCTGTTCAGGCACTTAAACAGTAGACACTTCCTCTAGGGGACTATACGACCAATACGCGTGGCTGCATCCTAGCAAAATTGGTCGAAGAGCTGTGGATCGGTGTCTTTAATGTGCACGAATTCAAGTATCTCTGCCGTAGAACCGTTTCGTTTTCCTGTCTTGACCTGTCCAGGTGCTAACTAATGTACATGCTGAATTTAGGTGTGAGGTGTCCGACGACTTACTGGGCTGCAATCACTCTCATTAAAATCTCTTTTACGCTGCCGTTCGAGAGACCGAAAGGGTGAAGCTGTAATTAAGCACGGTGGTCAGTATTGGAGGAAATTATTGAAACTTCTCTCTTAGTCAAGGCGTTTAGATCAGTTGATAAGGCCATTTAGTTCTTCGCCGACACTATTCATCACTGGCATTGCTTGTATTCATCGAACTTCTGGCCGCTTTGCATGCCGGCAGTTTCCTTGGTGGTCGGACGAATGTGAGACAATCATCAGAGATAAGCGATATGGCTATAAACCCTACAGGAGCCGCTCGAGCAATTTAACCTAAAAAAATTTCGTTGAGCGAGGGCCAGATTTTATTTCATTACATAGCAAGCTCGCCGCTCTTCATGACAGGCATAAGTGCAATCACTCAATAATAGGATCACTCTTGCAGATGAGTGCAATCCAATGAAAAGGATCGGGGAAGGTTCACAACCTTCCCCGCCCCCCGTCCGCCAGAAAGGCGAGACCACTCTCTCAGACCCTGTCATCATGCTGGGGTCCTGCGCGACCATTGTCTCCATATTTTTAAACTAGATGCTCTTTTGCCAGTATTCTAAGCACAGCGCACTGTTGCCAAAGGCCTTCAACTGGACTTTCTCTACCCAGGCTGAGAACGCTTCAATGGCCTGGTTTTGTTTTGCAAATTACGTTATGCTCTCGCTTCTTGTGCAGATTATGCTCCTGGCCAGCACAATTTCCAGTACGGAGGGTATCTTCCTAAGCCTAGAAGAGGTCACTCCACCCCAGTAGCTTTCTATATATGTTATCTAGCATTTTGCGAGTTAAAGCTGGTGTGGATGTTGATAAGTATTAGTCTACCTTATTTCATGTAATGCAGAGGTCAACTGACCTCTGTACAGTGCGGCTCTGTAAGTTCCATTCCACGTTGGATGTTCTGCTTCAGCTGAAGAGTGCTATGATATTTTTTGCGATGGTATATGTTAGGACTTTATTGACAGTAAGCATTTTGCGATGATATTATTTTTTTTATTTGGAGTCCTATGATACCAAGTAGCGATTTTCTATTTATGGAGTGAGGTAACGCCTTCCCATTTTTTTCAGCCCGAGTTTTACATGATCGTCGCTTCGAGGTAAGGGTAAGGGTACCCTTCCTAATCCTGTAGGGTAAGAGGAGGGTGTCTCGAAAGGTAGTGTCTTTAGCTTTTTTTGCGGTTGGCATCAACGAACTAGGTGCTATATAAAGATATTCTGACGACGCTCTACGTAGACGACTTTTTGATCTCTTTTGGCTCTGAACTTCGTCTCTTGTTAGGCGGAAACACACGGGTTTCAGGCTTCTTTATTCAAGACTAAGGTGGTGCATTTATGCTGCATTGTAGGCATCACCCGAACCCGGATCTTCCCTAAATGGGACTCGCACGGACGAGGTTGATTCATGTCGATTCCTTACCTTTGAATTCGACCTCACCTGGCAGGCATACATTCGCAGCTTTAATGTCTGTCGTACCCACGCCAATGAGATTCTCTTCTCCTTAGCTTCAACATGTGGTGTGCTGACGGTGCTAACCTTTTTTTTTTATTTTACCGCTCTTTTGTCCGCTCAAAACGACTCTAGGTGAAAGATTTACCCTTCTGCATGCAAAGGTCGATGCAGATTAGATGCAACACACCGGTCTCCGGTTGGCAACTGGTGCATTTCGTAACTTCCCTACTAAGAGCCTTCTTGTCGACGCAGTGGTGATGCCACTCGCTTTACGTGGGGTAAAGTATATCATGAGCTGGTACCCGCAGGTTTACCTTCTGGTCCAGTCGCCAAAGGCCCTCATTTAATTTGTGGGCAATTTGGCCAGTGTATTATTGAACGGGAGACGTCAATCAAGACCTAAGACATTTGAATTCGATGTAGCCCTTGGACGGATGGCCCCATTGCTTTGCCCAAGACGCCACTCTGGAGGATACCATTTTCCACGTTTGTCGCCCAGCCTCTCCCCCCAAAGCTTTCACCCCATCGTGGGTATTGTGATTAAATTTCTTGGAGTATGCATCTTATCACTCTGGAGCCGTTGCTGATGCACATATATGGCTCCAAGTCCAACTAAAAGTTGGCCTTCTTTGTTACATCCCCATTTTATGAACCCAGCGAGGGTCTTCCAGAGGCTGCGTCTTCACTGCCGACTTGCTTGCAATATAGCACTCGTGGGTGTAGATTAAGCGCCCTACCCGGTAGTGGGCCGTTGTATAATCTACATAGAGCAACTCACAGAGCGCGATAAGTGCCCTTAATGCATTGGAATATTTACATGCCCAGGTTCGCAGCATCAGTGACGCTACAACTTTGTTTTCTGCTGGGCTACTGGGCATATGCAGGTTGCCGTAGGAAGCTCCTCAAGGGGCAACCGAGTGTGCCTTTTATTTTTTTATGTAATTGTCGTTATTTTTCTTTTATTGTTTATTTATAATTCATTGTTATTTTTAGTTATTATTAGTTTGTGGCTCTCTCGCTAGACTCGTAGATTCGACGTTAGATTTCTAACTTCGAGCGCCGACACAAAACGACGAGCGGCGTAATGACCTGACCGCCCATTGGTAGATACGCTGCACTTACACCGGCTGGGGTAAGTAGCTCCATACGCGCCATCACACACATGACCGATAGAGTACCAGTATCCCCTTTCTGGCTACACATATACACATACCCCTGGCATGATGTAATGTTGCCCCCCCCCCCTATTATTTACGCTTCGCGTCCTCTTTACCCCTTCGTGGGTTCGATGGGGGCACTCATATCCACATGCCCCTGATGTCGAATGGTGTCTCACCCAAATACCACCCGAGCACTTACCCCCAACGAGGACCGGCCCCTGATGTATTCGGACGTCATAACAATAGTCATTCTGATCTTGACGTGAATTTCATTATCCGGTCAGGAGGGATTTCGCCCAAAATGCTAGGAACAGGGGGCGGGTCTACCCCCTCTTGCGACCCCTAGATGGACTCTAAATTTTTTTAAAAGAGGGGTTACATATTATGGGGATAGGAAAATATCCCTTCTCTCTTCCAGCGCGAATCGTAAAAGGCAGCTAAACCAGTACATGGGCCGTTACCCTGAGAAACCGCGTACATGAAAGTCATGTTCCTACTAGTGGCTTACGCACACTAATGGGTGATTTATTTTATTATTTATTTGTCTAATTTAAGGTTCATGTCCACCACGAACGTCATTGCCACCATTTATTTTCGATTCGGTAATGGGCGGGAGAGTCGCTGCCTCTATTCACTCATTCCGCTTAATCCACGTCAATGGATGAACTGAATGGGTACAGGATGTGATGAGCAGTGTAGCAGTGATTATGTGTGAAAGGTGGCATGGTACGATGATTGGGTATGAGTGTGCGAGCTCGAAAGTGAGTGAAGTTGAGATTTGCAAGCGCGTGGCAGATATATGGGTACGTATGTGGATGAGGCTAGAAGTGATGTAAAGTAGTGTAATGGTGTTTGGGGGTGAAGATGGGGTAGGGTGTGATATTAGAGTGTGTGGTATTACCTTTGCAAAAGGTCTAAATTTTAAGTATCTGAAGGATAGTGAAGCAGAGTCGCGACCGCAAAGTTGTAATGGTAGGAATGCCTAGGCGTAATCGGTAGTGAAATGGTAATTGTCTGGGTGTCGAATGCGCTATGGTGCAAAGATCTATAGTAAGAGACGTGCAGATAGAGAATGTGTGAGGGAGGCTAGGTGTGTGGAAGGAAGGCAAGAGGATTTTTATTATGTGAAAGAGGGTGTGAAGAATGGATGGAAAGAGAGGGAATGTCAGGGCGTGATAAGGGTTGGAAGACCGAGTAAAAGGTGGGTCGACAAAGTGAATAAGCGTGAGAGAGAGAAAAGGGTGACCCAGGGCAAAGTAGATCAGTGTGTATGATAGGTCTGCATGTAGGGTGTATGTGTAGTGGCATGTTTGGTGCCTTCTGCTTAGGAATGGATCCTGACAGGGCCAGATCTTGCAACACAGCAGCTCATACGAGGGGTGTATTTGTTGTAAATGGGATGTGAAGATGGAGGTGGTTGGTAAAGGAGGAGTTGAACAAATCACCTCATTTATAGGAAGATGATCAGAGATGATGAGGAGTTGAGGATTTTCATGTCTTTTTTATTCAAATAAATTTTAAAATTTAATATTTATTTTAAATTAAAGTATTTTAGTTTTATTTTACAAATTTTGTTAAATTCAGCGAAAAATTCACTGAATTGAATAACAACAAATGCACATTACACATCCAAGAACATTAAATTTTTTTAAGACAAATGGCTTGAACGGCATAAAAATATAAACTACCAGGCAATGGTTTCGCCGCTCACCCCTACGGGGAGGAGCTTGCGCTTCGCTACTAAGATTAAAATTTGAAATCTAAAAAAAAGCAGCCATGGTTAAAAACAACAAGAAAATAATTTAAGCGATAGCTCTGATCACCAGCCGCCTAGCATCCCTTTGCGACTCTCCCACACTACTTTCTCTCTTCACCACTTTTATTTCTGTCTCTCTACCCACACACCCTTTTGTCCCCTACATACACATACTCACTTACACACATTCGTAATTCGATAAGGTTCAATTGTTTGACTCTGATATTTCTTAACTTCTGAATCGGTTTTGGGGTCGTCTTTGGTCTGCCAATTAGAGTATTACAAGGGAGACCTTTACTTCTCCAATGGGAAGATAGGAGAACTAGTTTCATCATGGAGTTTATCATGCCATCTTCAGTCGTATACTAAGAATAGATACAAACTCACCAAACATGAAATATTTACCAGAAATCGGATGAAAGTTCCTAATTAGGGAGTGTGAATTTCAGGTCATTAAGAATATCTTTTAAAGTCATCAAGTTGAGTGAACTTAAGCTACAACAGCTGTGGTTCGCCACCGATGTAATTTCGATTCCTGTCTACTTTGCGCTAATTGCCAAAAGCTATAGTGAACTTTTAGTTCCACGCTAAACTCTAGGTTCCAAATCAGTTAGGCAATATATGTATAGCAAACAATCAAATAAACAAATAGACAAGAACAAACCCAAACCGAAGGGATAAATCCATCAACTAAAATGATGAACATGACAAAACGTCCAAATCAAAGTTAAAATATTCCTTATGTATCCATTGTTCCACCGAGTCGAGCACTTCTTTTTGATACACACTTTAAAGATAAAGGTTACAAGGGACAAACAATGGCACCGCCTCACGCTGGCACTGCGCAAATGGAATGCGAAGGATCACATCGAACTACGGAAGATGACCGGATTCAATGCAATGTTGGGGAAAGCGGAAATTTGGAGGGGATTAAAAGTGATGTTGAGGAAAATGGGAAATGTGAAGTGATCTAAACAAGAAATAAGGAAAGTGGAATTTTTTGAGTGGATTTAAAGGGATGCTGGGAAAGTGGAAATTTGGAAGGAATTAGAAGTGATGTTGGATACAATGGATATTTGGAGGGGATTGGAAAGGATGTTGAGGCAAGTGGAATTTTGAAGAAAATTAAAAGTGATAATAGGGAAAGCTGAAATTAGAGGGAATTGCAAGGAAATGTACGAATGAGACTAGATGAAAATCAAATAATACTGGAAAATGAATCAGCTATCACAAATAAGGTGACGGAAACCAAGCATCCCTCTCACTCACATACACTTTTACAGTAGGCGATATAACTTGAATTATTCAATAAATTTATATTTTCTTTTCAATATGTAAAAAAGTAAGCGAAGAGACACCGGCAAAAAGTAAAAAAAAATAAAAAGTAGAGAAAGAAGAAAGATTGGGGGAGTGTGAGAGCTCTATTTGGCCTCGAATTAAGGATCAGGTACTGATTGAATAATGAAATTTGAAAATCGAATTCAGTTGAGAAAATTTATTGGCGCTCGCAGACAAATTCCACCAAACTTTTAATGTTCTCAACCCTCGTCACTAATCTAAATTATTGGTTTGAAATTTGAATAAAGTGGATAGAAAGTAGAAAAGAGCGTTTGACGATAGTTTTAAATGGGAAAAGGAACTTGATATTAACAAGGAGAAAAATAAGCATTATGCTTTCTTACATTTCCGATTGAAAGTTGATTAAACACACATTAAAAAAATACCATACACATCAAACTTAGAGTCGAAGATCGTGAATAGTGTGGCGAAGAGTTTGAAGTGAAAGGATGAATAAGCAAAGTTGAATGGGTAGCTTTTGAATGAATGGAGTGGATAAGGAAGGAATTGAGGGATTTTGACTGTTCGTCGCTAGGCTTCTGCATGTGATCGGATTTTACAAATGGAACCGCTCTTTTCTAGCTTGAGCTTCCCCTTCAAAAAAAAACCCCGTGAGGGGGAGTTGTAAATGCACCCACACCATAGCCGAAAACAAGCCCCACAAACCCCAACTCGCAAAGGAAGAGAGCAATAAAAAAACCGCTACCACGCTTGCAAATTGAAAAACAACGGTGTGGAGAAGAAAATTCGAAAATCTTAACGTATGTTAAAATTGACAAACAAAATAGGTAGATAAACGAAATGTGGGTAGATGGCAACAAATCTATTAATTCAGTAGATGAGTCTAAACAGGTGCTACTAGAGCGAAACACATATGTTTAGTGCTCAAACGGTGACTATTTTCATCTCCACTAACCTCACCACTTTACTTATGATGCTGCCTTCAGGAACCTTCCTTCAGAGATGCCCTCGTTGGATGATTATCAACATCTTTGAGAGCAGACGCACCTAAAACCATGACACCCCCCCCCCACACACAAAATCATCTCTCACACAATGCACAGCAAACCATCCAACATCTGCATCCAAACCATTTCTTAAATGCCATTTCATCAGGAATCGGCCCAAAAGAAGCACTCCCTCCCCCCGTCACACGCTGGTCCCCCTGGCAATGCTCCGATGCTATCACCATTCAAGACTACACACATACAAATCCCGCATTGATTGTCTTGACTAACACCGACATTTGTACTCGCTGCCACCAGGAACCATACTTAGGCAAAAACATTTACAGTGTAAATAGAGGGGTATAGGAAAAGGGGTCAATAAAAAAATAAAGAACGAAAATAGCGTAGATGAGTTCTGAACAGCTTGCTGCGTTACCGCACCCCTGTTAGCGAGCGTCGATACCACTGCGCCATCTTGAGTCTCAAAAAAGACTCATTAAGCGAAGCTTTGAAACCGCTCGCTTGCACTGCCGGTATGCTACAACAACATGATCCAAACTTGCATACCACAGAAAATACACATAGAGTGCGCAACTCTTTTGAACCTGCTCCGTTACTACGGCGGAAAGGGAGGGTATAGTTATAGTTGAGGTCATTCCATTGTTATTTATTCATGTGTTCCTACTTCATAAAATTATATTATTATTATTATTTTACTATTATTAATTTATTATTATTTTATTACTATTATCAATATTTTATTATTATTAATTTATTATTATTATTTCGTATGCTTCGAGGAATGTGGCATGGGAGGGGCATATTATGATAAAGGGGTCTCGGGTGATGAGACCCCTCTGCCATTTCTCCCCTCTCTTCACATCACACTACTTACTCTCTCATATGTCCCGGAAACATGTGAGGGAATATTAATATGTCCAATGGAGGCCTCTCATATCTAAAGAGCCAAACGTGGAGTACTAGTTCCGCTTATAGGTGCACTCTTACCAACATAGCCGGAAATGGAATACTAGTTCCGCCTATAGGTGCACTCTTACCAACATAGCCAGAAATGGAGTACTAGTTCCGCCTATAGGTGCACTCTTAACAACATAGCCAGAAATGGAGTACTAGTTTCCCTATCGGATACTCACGGCCACATAGCCAGAAATGGAGTACTAGTTTCCCTATCGGATAATCACGGCCACATAGCTTAACGTGGAGTACTAGTTTCCCGTGTGGGTTCCCCTACCCACATAGCCCGTCATGGGGTATTAGTTTCCACATGGAGGCACGTATACTCACATAGCACGACGTGGAGCCATACTTTCCCCTATGGGGACACTCATACTCACATGGCCTGACGTGGAACACTAGTTTACCCTGTGGGAGTTCTCATCTTCGCATAGCCCGATATGGATTACTTGTTTCTCCAGGTGGGGGAAATCAAACCCACATTGCCCGACGTGGAGTACTAGTTTCGCCTATAGGGGTATTTTACTAACATAAACCGACGTAGACTACTAGTTTCCCTATATAGGGCACTCATACCCACATAACTTGACTCGAAGTTCTAGTTTCCCATATTGGGGTATTCATACCCGCCTAGCCCGACGTGGATTACTAGTTTCCACAATTGGGCCACACATACGCAAATAGCTTGACCTGAGTACTAGTTTCCACACATTCTGGTACTCTTCCCCTCTTAGAGAGGGGTGGACTACTAGTTCCCCATTATTGGCCCACAACAGGACCGACATGTGGTGTATTTGGGCTTGCCGGCGATTGTCAAACTGATCTTTATGTGTATTTCATTATTCGGTCTGGAGAGTCTTGGCCACGATACGATGAGGGAATGTTGCAACGTCCTTAATCACTCTGGTGTAGCTAAAATGCTCTCAGGGGAGCTCGAAGTGGCGTTTTATGGACATTTTTTTTGTTTTAGAGATTAAATGTTTGATTCAACCACCCGACCTCACCCTGTGGAGAGTCGTAGTATCGCATTTTGAGTGTTTGGGAGTGGGTTAGTGTGTAAAGGTGTGTGGATGCGATACCAAGTAATTAGGGCGTAGTGATACCAATGAGTTTGAAGGTACACGGATCGCGGTACACGGGATCGTTTTCACCCACCCGTGGGAGAACAGGATCGTTTTCACAAACCTGTGGGCGCACGGTATCGTTTTCACCCACCCGTGGGAGCATAGGGTCGTTTTTACCCACCGGTAGGAGCATGCGATGCTTTTCACCCACTCGTAAGAGCATGGGATCGTTTTCACCCACCAGTAGGAGCAGGATATGCTTTTCACCCACTCGTAAGAGCATGCGATCGTTTTCACCCACCGGTAGGAGCATGAGATGCTTTTCACCCACTCGTAAGAGCATGGGATCGTCTTCATCCACCGGTAGGAGCATGGATGCTTTTCACCCACTCGTAAGAGCATGGGATCGTTTTCACCCACCGGTAGGAGCATGAGATGCTTTTCACCCACTCGTAAGAGCATGGGATCGTTTTCACCCACCGGAAGGAGCATGAGATGCTTTTCACCCACTCGTAAGAGCATGGGATCGTTTTCACCCACCGGTAGGAGCATGATATGCTTTTCACCCACTCGTAAGAGCATGGGATCGTTTTCATCCACCGGTAGGAGCATGAGATGCTTTTCACTCACTCGTAAGAGCATGGGATCGTTTTCACCCACCGGTAGGAGCATGAGATGCTTTTCACCCACTCGTAAGAGCATGGGATCGTTTTCATCCACCGGTAGGAGCATGAGATGCTTTTTACCCACTCGTAAGAGCATGGGATCGTTTTCACCCACCGGTAGGAGCATGATATGCTTTTCACTCACTCGTAAGAGCATGGGATCGTTTTCACCCACCGGTAGGAGCATGAGATGCTTTTCACCCACTCGTAAGAGCATGGGATCGTTTTCACCCACCAGTAGGAGCATGAGATGCTTTTCACCCACTCGTAAGAGCATGGGATCGTCTTCATCCACCGGTAGGAGCATGGATGCTTTTCACCCACTCGTAAGAGCATGGGATCATTTTCGTCCACTGGTAGGAGCATGATATGCTTTTCACCCACTCGTAAGAGCATGGGATCGTTTTCACCCACCGGTAGGAGCATGAGATGCTTTTTACCCACTCGTAAGAGCATGGGATCGTTTTCACCCACTCGTAAGAGCATGGGATCGTTTTCACCCACCGGTAGGAGCAGGATATGCTTTTCACCCACTCGTAAGAGCATGGGATCGTTTTCACCCACCGGTAGGAGCATGAGATGCTTTTCACCCACTCGTAAGAGCATGGGATCGTTTTAACCCACCGGTAGGAGCATGAGATGCTTTTCACCCACTCGTAAGATCATGGGATCGTTTTCATCCACCGGTAGGAGCATGAGATGCTTTTCACCCACTCGTAAGAGCATGGGATCGTTTTCACCCACCGGTAGGAGCATGAGATGCTTTTCACTCACTCGTAAGAGCATGGGATCGTTTTCACCCACCGGTAGGAGCATGAGATGCTTTTCACCCACTCGTAAGAGCATAGGATCGTTTTCACCCACCGGTAGTAGCATGAGATGCTTTTCACCCACTCGTAAGAGCATGGGATCGTCTTCATCCACCGGTAGGAGCATGGATGCTTTTCACCCACTCGTAAGAGCATGGGATCGTTTTCACCCACCGGTAGGAGCATGAGATGCTTTTCACCCACTCGTAAGAGCATGGGATCGTTTTAACCCACCGGTAGGAGCAGGATATGCTTTTCACCTACTCGTAAGAGCATGGGATCGTTTTCACCCACCGGTAGGAGCATGAGATGCTTTTCACCCACTCGTAAGAGCATGGGATCGTTTTCACCCACCGGTAGGAGCATGAGATGCTTTTCACTCACTCGTAAGAGCATGGGATCGTTTTCACCCACCGGTAGGAGCATGAGATGCTTTTCACTCACTCGTAAGAGCATGGGATCGTTTTCACCCACCGGTAGGAGCATGATATGCTTTTCACCCACTCGTAAGAGCATGGGATCGTTTTCACCCACCGGTAGGAGCATGAGATGCTTTTCCCTCACTCGTAAGAGCATGGGATCGTTTTCACCCACCGGTAGGAGCATGATATGCTTTTCACCCACTCGTAAGAGCATGGGATCGTTTTTATCCACCGGTAGGAGCATGAGATGCTTTTCACTCACTCGTAAGAGCATGGGATCGTTTTAACCCACCGGTAGGAGCAGGATATGCTTTTCACCCACTCGTAAGAGCATGGGATCGTTTTCACCCACCGGTAGGAGCATGAGATGCTTTTCACCCACTCGTAAGAGCATGGGATCATTTTAACCCACCGGTAGAAGCATGATATGCTTTTCACCCACTCGTAAGAGCATGGGATCGTTTTCACCCACCGGTAGGAGCATGAGATGCTTTTCACCCACTCGTAAGAGCATGGGATCGTTTTAACCCACCGGTAGGAGCATGAGATGCTTTTCACTCACTCGTAAGAGCATGGGATCGTTTTCATCCACCGGTGGGAGCATGAGATGCTTTTCACCCACTCGTAAGAGCATGGGATCGTTTTCACCCACCGGTAGGAGCATGAGATGCTTTTCACTCACTCGTAAGAGCATGGGATCGTTTTAACCCACCGGTAGGAGCATGATATGCTTTTCACCCACTCGTAAGAGCATGGGATCGTTTTCATCCACCAGTAGGAGCATGAGATGCTTTTCACCCACTCGTAAGAGCATGGGATCGTTTTCATCCACCGGTAGGAGCATGAAATGCTTTTCACTCACTCGTAAGAGCATGGGATCGTTTTAACCCACCAAGAGGAGCAGGATATGCTTTTCACCCACTCGTAAGAGCATGGGATCGTTTTCACCCACCGGTAGGAGCATGAGATGCTTTTCACCCACTCGTAAGAGCATGGGATCGTTTTAACCCACCGGTAGGAGCATGAGATGCTTTTCACCCACTCGTAAGAGCATGGGATCGTTTTCACCCACCGGTAGGAGCATGAGATGCTTTTCACTCACTCGTAAGAGCATGGGATCGTTTTAACCCACCGGTAGGAGCATGATATGCTTTTCACCCACTCGTAAGAGCATGGGATCTTTTTCATCCACCGGTAGGAGCATGAGATGCTTTTCACCCACTCGTAAGAGCATGGGATCGTTTTAACCCACCGGTAGGAGCATGATATGCTTTTCACCCACTCGTAAGAGCATGGGATCGTTTTCATCCACCGGTAGGAGCATGAGATGCTTTTCACCCACTCGTAAGAGCATGGGATCGTTTTCACCCACCGGTAGGAGCATGAAATGCTTTTCACTCACTCGTAAGAGCATGGGATCGTTTTAACCCACCAAGAGGAGCAGGATATGCTTTTCACCCACTCGTAAGAGCATGGGATCGTTTTCACCCACCGGTAGGAGCATGAGATGCTTTTCACCCACTCGTAAGAGCATGGGATCGTTTTAACCCACCGGTAAGAGCATGAGATGCTTTTCACCCACTCGTAAGAGCATGGGATCGTTTTTACCCACCGGTAGGAGCATGAGATGCTTTTCACTCACTCGTAAGAACATGGGATCATTTTAACCCACCGGTAGAAGCATGATATGCTTTTCACCCACTCGTAAGAGCATGGGATCGTTTTCACCCACTGGTAGGAGCATGAGATGCTTTTCACCCACTCGTAAGAGCATGGGATCGTTTTAACCCACCGGTAGGAGCATGAGATGCTTTTCACCCACTCGTAAGAGCATAGGATCGTTTTCACCCACCGGTAGGAGCATGATATGCTTTTCACCCACTCGTAAGAGCATGGGATCGTTTTAACCCACTCGTGGGGGCACGGGATCGTTTACATCCTCATGTGGGAGCAGAAGATCGTTTTCACCCACCGTTGGGGGCACGGGATCGTTTTCACCCACCCGTAGAAGCATGGGATCGTTAACATCCACCCGTGGGAGCAGGAGATCGTTTTAACCCACCGTTGAGGGCACGGGATCGTTTTCACCCACCTATAAGAGCATGAGATCGTTTTACCCACCCTTGGGAGCACGGGATCCTTTTCACCCACCCGTAGGAGCTGGGGATTGTTTTCACCCACCGACAAAAGTGAAGGTCCTCATACCCAATTGATGCAGTTCTTCTTTAGGGCTGTTAAATTGGCCTTTTTAATACAGTCACTTACCTAGTATGGAGGAAGAGCGTCCCCCAGTCGTGACCGATATAGTATGAAGGTCGCTTCCCGTCGCTGTGGCAACCGATTCTTTGTTATTGTTATTTATCATCTAAATCCAAGCTGTGTGACCAAGGGGAACCGAAGACTTGGGGAGTGCGGTATTTTACCCTGATGTATGGGTGATGGTTGTGTAGTGGAAGACGTAGTGTGAAGAAGGGCTTTAAAAGGGCGCTGGGCCGTCATCAGGTTCTGTTGCAGCCATAACTCGGGTCAAGTGATGCACAGTGTAGGTGTAGATCACGAAGTGATTGGAAGTAGTGTATGTGTTGGCGAATCTGGTGATGCCATCGGCGTTGCTGTATAGTAATGCTGTGAATGTCGTGGAGGAAGGGGTTAATTGGGGGAGGGGAGCGAGTGGGGATCCGTGGGGTTCGTGGAGGGTTCTTGATGTCTGGTCATGGTGTATCAATTGCGGTTGTGTGAGAGAAAGTTCGCAACACATTTTTGTGTGGTCGGTGGACACTATGGTATTGACTATTTTGCAATGATAAAAGACACTCGTAAAAAAGAAGAAAAGATCAAATAAAAAGAGAAAGGTGGGTTTGGGGGGTGAGGGGGTAGGAGGTGGATTGGGGAAGATTCTACTATACGCTCCGATCTCATAAATTAGGGTTAACGAGGTTTGCGGGTGGGTAGGGGGGTTTGCTGGTGGGTAGGAGGTTTGATCGTGTGTAGAGGATTTGCCGCTGGATGGGGGGGGGGGTGCTGATGGGTAGGGTTTTTTTTCTGCTGGGTAGGGGATTTGCTGCTGGGTTAGGGATTTTTTGCTCGGTGGGGGATTTGTTGCTTGGTAGTGAGTTTGCTGCTGGGTAGGGGGTTTGCTGGGTAAGTTTGTTTGGATTTTTGCGGGCGGGGGCTAGGAAGTGCAGTGGGGCGCTGATCCAACCCTATCGGATCCCAGAAATTCCTGTTAACGAAGTTTCCCATTGCAGACTTTCTCTCCCTTACTATTTTGCCATCTTCCTCTCCTTCCTATTCATCCATTTTTCTTCATGTCTCTTCTCTCAGGCTTTCTCCCTAAATAAAAATTCCTTCGTTGGTTGCATCAGTATACTTTTTTTCTCCAGAAAATATACAAAATATTCATATCCAACACGAGAGTAACTTTGATCATTCATATGAAGAAAGATAAGGTGATGTAATCCAATGAGGGCACACCTCGTCAACTGAATAATGGGTAGAGATACAATAAGAACCCAGTCATCCATCGACAGGAGGAACCTTTGTTATTTCTAAAGAGAAAACCAACAAGGGCATTTCTTGCAGAAAGTCTGTAGAGAAAGTGGTGAAATTGGGGGAAGTGAAAGTGTGTGGAAGATTTACTAGAATATCCGCAGATTCCCCTCCAAGCATTGCCGGCAGGAGGGCAAAATGCTGGTGATAGGGACGGTAAGGAAAACTCCATCCTCCAAATGTCAGCTGCAGCATTTGCCCTCTCCCAATGCTACACCTAGCATCCCCTTGCGGCTGAAAACCAGAGGTACGAACGGAACCACGAAGTACGATGGGACTTAAAATATTAACTTATATGCGTGTATCTCGATATACGGACGAGACCCAGCCATACGAACCTAATTTAGATGTACGAACGGGGTCAGGACGAACTAACGAATCTCGAGAAGTGTAAACTGGATTCAGAATTACGAATGAGATTTCGAAGTACGAACAAAGGCAAACAACAATCAAAAGCAGGAATTAAATGGTAGAGATGGGGCTCAGGGGTACGAATTGTATTCAGAAGTATGAACGAGGCCCAGATTACAAAAGACGATCTACGAAGGAGGCCCAGAAATACGAATGACAACGAAAAGAAAGAGACCCACATGTATAAATGACACTCCGAAATACGAACGGGCCCCAGCATACCAATAAGCACCACAAGTACAAACGAGATTCGGAATTACGAACGTGACTCCTGATGCAAAAAACCCCCACTAAAAATACAAACTTTTCAGAAGTGCGAATGGAGGCAGAAAAGCCGAAGACACTCCGATTTACGAACAAAATTCAGAAGTACGAGCGGATGCAGTAAACCCGATGACACTCCGGTGTACGAACAAAATTCAGAAATATGAGCGGAGGCAGTAAACCCGATGGCACTCCGATGTACCTACGAACAAAATTCAAAAGTACGGGCGGAGGCATTCCACCAGATGACACTCCAATGTATGAACAAAATTCAGAAGTACGAATGAAGGCAGCAAACCTAACGACACCCCGATGTACGAATGAAATTCACAAGTACGAAGGGAATCAGCAAACCCGCCGATACTCCAATGTACGAACAACATTCAGAAGTACGGACGGAGGGGAGGCAACAAATCCAACGACACCGGTGTGCGAAAAAAAAATCGGAAATACGAACATACGCAGCAAACCTTCAGATACTCCGATATACGAATATAATCCATAAGTATGAACGCGCGTGGGACTCACCTAAATTGAGGGTGAGATTTATTTGGGTGGGTTCGTCGAAGTGGAGCATGGTCTCCGACTGCCACCAAGTCTGGTTGTCATTGTTGTTGAAGTCGGTGAGGTAGTCGGCGGGGTGTGCGAGGTGGTGCACATGGGCGTCGCACAGCTCGCACGATTTACGGGAGCCGTAGCCCGTCTGGAGGCAGTACTCCTGCTGGCGGGACACCCCGCAGGTGTTGCTCGCCTCCACTAGGCGACCGAACGCCGCGTTCACGAACTCAGGCACGCATTTCTGAAGGGGAGGGGGAGGGTTGCCATTAGTATCCGTTTATTATTATTAGTAGTACTATTATTATTTTATTATTATTCGTAGTAGCAGTAATTTTTATTATTAATCATTATTATTATTATTGATTATTACACTGGTCTGCGTTGTTTTCAAGGTCAAATATATAATACCTGATTTTGGTTCAGTTTTTTGCACTGAATCTGAAAATCATGCTCATTTTACCCAATCAGGTCAGGTTTTTGAAATATGAGCACATACCAAAAACTCCTATATTTCCAAATATTTGTTGTGAATGAAACATAATAGCAAATATTGAACCGATTTACTCACAGAAGGCTTACAGAATATTTTTAATAGATAGCATGAATAGTACAATGCACAAAATAAGCTACTCATGGATGAATGATCTCTTCAGTGACCTCCGATTGTGCCGAGCAGACACCACATCTCTCTTAAGGCACCAACAGTAGTCAGCCAGAAAGTTCACATCCCATTGGCCTTGATAGCGTTCCTCCATGACACGGATGTCTTGGTGAAAGCGCTCACCCTGTTCTTCACTGAAGTCTCCGCAATTTTCTAGAAAATAGTCCAGATGGGACCGAAGAAAGTGCATTTTCACTGACATACGCGCACCAAGTTTGCGGAAATTCTCCATTAAGTCATCAACCATCTTCTGGTACTGAGGACTTCTGTGGTTACCAAAGAAGTTTGCAATGACTAACTCAAGGCACAGCCAGGAATAGAGTTCAGTAAGATTTAATGAGTCATCAAAACTAGAGTCTTTTATGAGTTCTCTTAAGCTTCTCAATGCTGATTCGTTTGAACTTGTGGGGAAGAAAGGCAAATCCTCCACCTTACCTGTCCTTGAAGTCCTAGGATGAGTCCAACAACTTTAAGATCTCCACAAATCAACCATTTATGTTCCTGGTAACTGAGAGCAGACAACAGACGTTCCATGCTGTTGTGGGATTCTTTCATTTCAGCCGAGTGTCCAACAGGGATTGATGAAACCTTATTTCCGTTATTCAGAAGAACTACCTTGAGACTTCTGTTAGATGAGTCAATAAAAAGTCTCCATTCCATGGCAACATACTTCATACCCATTAATTTCATCAGTTCAGCAATATTGTTACAGTATATCAGTGAAGTCGCTTCATCGAACATAAAGAATTTTCTGAATTCGCTCTCGCGTTCCCGATACCAATAGAACGTTGTTCCTGGGGCAAATAGATGTTTCTCTCGAAGATGAGAACCCAGCAGCTGGGTAGACTCCTTAGATAGGTTCAGGTCTCGTGTCAAGTCGTTGAGTTCGGCTTGGGTCAATGGCACCGATCGGTCGTCCTCTTCTGGCTCGTATGCACCACACTCACCTGTATCAGTTATGTCAGTAGATTCGGAATCAGAACTAGATTCCATTATTACATCCGGCTCAGGAACAGGAACATCTGGTCCATGGGGAGTTGGCTTTATGGCAGAAGGAACATCAGGGTATTGAACATGGTGCTTGTTCTTGCGATTAATGCCTTTTAAATTTGTCATGCAGAAGTAGCAGTCGGTAACGTGATCTTTCCCTTCCCTCCACACCATTGGGACACCAAATGGCATACTCTTTCTTTTCTTATTCCTTCAATCCCGTAAGTTCTCCACACATGTTTTGCAGCAGATATGGGGAGCAAATACCTTATCCTGGTCCCCTAGTTTGACTCCAAAATAAGCGTAATAAGTCTTCTTCACAAAATCCGTGATTTTCGCTTGACGGTCTGGAAGAACCACGTGTCCGCAGATGAAACAAAATTTGTTAGGATGGTCCTTACACTTCCGATCCATCGTACTGCACAACTAGACTTGAAAAGAGAAAAAATAACTAGTTATTTAAGGTAACCCATGACCAGCTATGGCAAAAACAAAGCCCATATACGCTTGGATGATAACGCCATTTGGGAAAAATATGCTTTAATAAAAATCGAGTGTATCTTAGAAACCAGACCTGACCAAAGAAAATGAATGATATTTTTGAATTCAGCAAAAAGGACCCTAAATCAGTTGGAAAACCCTTGACCTTTGAAAAAATGTTTTGAAACGCAGGCCAGTGTTATTAGTAGTATTATTATTAATATTATTGATTATTATTATTATGATGATTATTGCTCATTATTATTATTGATCATAATTATTATTGAGTAAAATAGGATGGATAGATTAATTAATGTCAGCGTGACAGAGGAAGGACTAGCTTTTATAATATATAGTTAGAGGATTATTATTAAATTATTACTTAAAACTAAAAAGTGTACACCATCGAGGGCATCTCCGCATTAATGAGGACAGGAGGGCACGTAATAGTCCCGACCGAAACCCATAAAGGAATAAGCACTTTAGGGATTATTGTTCTTTTAAACAAATAAAGAAAAAACAACGAGGGCACCTCCGTTATAAAAAAATATTCTGAATGTGGTCAAATAAGGGTTGTATAAATGTGATAAAGGCATCCAACCCGGGTTTGCGATTGGCTCGTTAGTTACCGTTATGGTGAAACACAGGTAAACGGAAGAAAGGTGATACGGTTAAATAATTAGTTTCACAACTCTTATTGCTGCGAAGTCATATTTTTAAGTAATATTTGTCAATTCTATTCTTAAAACATATTTACTGAATTTTTTTCTTCGACATTACATTCCTACGCAAAGTATTCCAAGTTTGTGTTATTTTATAAGAAAAGAAATTTTGTGCTGTGGCAGTGTTACATCTTTTGTTTACTGGGGTTGAAATCGTTATTTGAAGTAGCCGCTCGGTTATCTAATTCAAATATTGAGTCATAATTTATATTAATAAATCATCATCATCATCATCATCATAATCACTAATTCTATAATTTAAGAAGGAGATTTTTGGGAGTATTTGAATAATAATTTCATCTTAGTTTAGTTATGACTCATGTTTTTTATCAAAGTTATTTCTAATAATTCTTATAATATCAAAAAACAAAATGGTGAAGTTAAGAAATAAATATAAGTATCGAAATTTTGTGAATTTTTTTAAAACCCAAAGAATTACAAACGGTGAAGTTCAGAAAATTTATTTTTATATATCTTCTTCTTCTATAACTCTATATTTTAGCAACGTGATATTTTGAAAGGAAGGGGCGGAATTTAGTTTCGAGCTCCTTTTAAAAATTATTATAATTGGCGAAGTTTAGAAAATTAAAAAAAATTTAACCATGGCGGCATTTTTTAGATTTTAAGTTTTAATCTTAGAGAAACGCAAGCTTCCTCCCTACGGGGAAGTGGCGAAGCCATTATCTGTTTCCCCCGTAAGGGGCGCTGACGGGACTCAGCGCCACATCCGGCACCAGCTTAGCCTCTTCTCCTTTTTCAGACAGCCTGTATTTTTCCCCTACTTCCCCACTTCCCCTACAACCTCTCCCACAACTTTCTTTGGTCGTCTTCTATTTTCTCAGGGTAGATGCTGACCTTCTTCTCAGCCAACTATGCTGGATCGGGGCTGAGGGGGGAGGGGACAATGATCCCTCACCCCTGAGATTCGGTTTGGGATGGTGGGTTTTTAAATAACCTGCTTTATCCCCACCCACATCTTCCTCACGTCCTCTTCCTTTCTATTTTCAAACACTATACATTTTACGCCGTATCCAAGGTGGGACCGCCATGCTGAGGGACTGCCAAGCCACCAGGCGGGAGGAGTGGCCTTGAATGGCGGCACCTGGTTCTGCCAGCCCCGTACGCACCCCTTGCAGGGCGGGCAACTGCGAGGGGTGATGAGCGATTGCTTCCCGTAAAAAAATAGGGTCACCATGCCCAATGATGATACCAAAAAAATCTCCCCTCAATTTTCCCTTGTCAATCGTCGGAGCCGCCCTCGGGCAGCTCAACAGAAAAAAATGGAGGTCCGCCCTCTGTGCTCTCGCAGGGGACGCTCCAAATCTATCTAACCGGAGAGGAGGCTTACTCCTATCCTTCGCCTACGGGTGTAGGGGACTCCCCCTCACCCCCTTGTCTGGAGGTGCTTTCGGCACCTCCCTCTTCCCAGCGGCAGTCCCCCCTTTACTTTCCAAGGGGACTGCCAAGAAAGCCAGCAGGCAGCCCATAGCCGACCGCTCCCCATTAAAGCGGCTCGGTAGGGTAAACCCCCTTACTTGGGGAGAGGAAAGCCAGACCCCATCGGTCGCTTCCCTCAAAAGACCTGTCGGTGAGAATATTGAACCTTGCCGGAGTCAAGGCCTGTGCATCCCCAAACTCGATTTATGACAGCGCTGCCAATGAGACCTGTGATGTCCTGGGGGGGGGGAAACTAACTGGATGCCCCCTCTGAGATAGACATGGTCCTTGAGGCAACCCAGCCTCAGACGGTAGGGCCTTCCATGGGAGTGAGTCCGCCCCTATGCAAGGTCCTCCTCAAACGGCTAGGGTTTCCAAGGCAGTACAAGGAGGGGAGAGATCTCGTCCGACCGATGCCCCTAAGACTGTCAGGACCTGGCTGAGGCCGGTCTATCTGGCCTGGGGGCTCCTGCCGGGGGAAGGGAGAAGCAGGTTTATTCCCCGCCCTCCTCTCCTAAAAGAAAAAAAACAGAAAAAAAACTAAAAAGACTCGGGACTCCTCTCCATCCGCGGGGGCTGCGGGGATGGATTGGTCTGCTGCCACTTCGGTAAGCGACCAAGCCAAGATCGGCACATCCGGCCCCTCTGCCCCTTCGGGTGCGGAGTCCCTGACTAAGACCAAAAGTGCTAGTGCGCAGAGCGGAGCCTCGATTACATCGGGCCCCCTCATTTAGAGATTAACCGGCATTTCGAGCCCGCTGGCTTTAAATGCTTCCTCGATATTCGCTCCACTGATGGCACCATGTTGGCTAAGGGCAACGTGATCTATCAGAGGAGAGATTTAGCTAGTGTGATTGGTAGAGGCCGAAGGTGACCCGTTTCTCGGACGGGAAACTTTTGGCGAATGCGTCGAATCGCTCAAAGGTGGCAATGATTAGTGCTCTTCGGACATTTGATGGCACGCCTGTGAGTGTGACGCCGCACTCTACCATGAACTTTGTGAAAGGAGTAGTTTATGCGAGGGAACTCGTGGATTACTCCATAGAGGACATCACCCTAGAGCTTGCCCACCGTGGGGCGGTCAAGGTTGAACGTGTGATGAGAAAACAGGAAGGGGCCTCGAGACGCACCCCTACACTCTTCGTCACGTTCGACTGTGACAAGCTCCCTGAGTCGGTGCGTGCCGGTTGGTATCGCTACCGCGTGAAGGCATTCAAGCCACTGCCGCGGGGGTGCTATTATTGTCACCGCTTCGGCCATACGAATCGGTCATGTAGATGTACAAAGTCGGGGTGACCCAAAGTCTGTGTAAATAGCTCCAAGGCCGCACACGATTAGTCCCAATCGTGTGTGGCCATATGTGTCAATTGCAGAGAGCCGAACCCCGCTTCTTCGAAGCAATGTGGTGCATATCTTCTTAAGAAAGAAATTCTGGCCGTTCAGACCCAGGATCGTCTCTCATTTCGTGAGGCTAAGGACTTGGTCCTGGCGCCCCGGCTCTGCCTGGGATATCTTACGTCTCAATGCTAAAAAAGATCCTCTCTGCTCCTGACCCAGCCAGGCCAACGAGCACGGTTGTTTCCGCGCCCATTTGGAGCCCTTTCGTGGGTTCTACTCAACCCGGACGCTTCCCTGGTAAAGCTAGCGGCACAAAGGGTTCACACCCAGCCTCGGCTAAAACCAGAGTTCCCCCCGCCCTTCCCACAGTGTAACCGTTTCCCGTAAGGCGAAACGTCCGCGCCCCTCACAGGAGGCAACACCCCTGAAGTTGGTCGCCTGGCCATCTTCTGGGGTTCCTAAAGCTGCCTCCCGAAACGAGAAGAGCAACAAAGGAGCTTCGGCTTCTTCGCCCACGCCTAGTGGTGGGCTGGGTGGCTCGGAGACGGTGGATCCTCAAAAAGAAGGGCCACCCCCCGCCTCCGAAGCCGCAACCCCCGCCTAAGGATTCGAGGCGGAGTTGAGTTCCGCTCTTGCTTCGTGTACAGACACCGCCCATGGTCCGGACGATGTCCCGTACGCCATGCTTTGACACCTGGGTGAGCGAGGCATGGCCTTTCTTTTAGATTTGTTCAATAGGATCTGGGTGGAGGGTCTCCTCCCAGATTCCTGGAGTATCGCTACTGTGCTCGCTTTTCGCAAACCGGGGAGAGATCGCTCTACTCCGACCGGTTTACGCCCAATCTCTATAACTTCTTGTGTGTGCAAGTTGATGGAGAAATTAGTAAATGTTAGATTAGCCTTTTTTCTGGACAACGGAGGCCATCTGTCTTCTGCACAGTGAGGCTTCCGCAAGTTCCACTCCACTTTGGCTGCTCTGCTCCGACTGAAAAATGCCGTCTGCGAGGCCTTCTTTCGTAGACAGCACTACGCCACGGTGTTTTTCGATCTGGAGAAGGCCTATGATACCGCATGTCGATACGGTATCATGGAGACTCTCCACACGATGGGGGCGAGGGGACGCCTCTCAATGTTTATATCTGAATTTTAGCGAGATCGTCGATTCCGCGTACGGGTGGGTGGGGAGGGGGGGGAGCCCTCTCCGACCTAATGGAGCAGGAAGAGGGTGTCCCGCAAGGAAGTGTCCTCAGTGTCACAATCTTTGCCCTGAGCATCAACGGCATCACCTTGGTGCTGCCGGAAGATGTTCTCGCTATGCTCTACGGGAACGACCTTTCGATCTCTTTTGCCGCCATCGAAGGCTCCACCCCGACCCAGATTTGTTTTTTAATGGTTGAATCGCACCATTTCCTTGGTCTTGTATTTGACCTACGCCTCACCTGGGAGGCTCATATTCGCAGCCTTAGGGTCTTCATTCCGTAAAGTTCAGCGCTTGGGGTGCTGATAAGGCTACCACTGCCTTACTTTTTTATTGATCCTTTGTTCGTTCGAAGCTCGACTACGGATGTGAGTTTTATGCATCCGTAGCCGAACGTCTATTACGGAAGGTGGACTCGATCCACCACACCGGCCTTCGCTTGGGGACCGGTGTCTTCCGCAATTTTCCCTATTGAGAGCCTGCTTGTCGATGCGAGTAGCCTGTACGCACGGGCGCAGCGTCTTCCTTTGTCACCAACAGCTCTCAAAGCATACGCAGCTGATCTAGACGTGCCTATGCCGCCGAGAGACGCAAGTCATACCCTAAGCCCTTTGCGTTTAGAGCTAGGAAACTCCTTCGAGATCTAGATATAGCTCTCGGGCTAGTGGCGCCCCTGGTTCTACCCCAGAACGCCATCATGGAGGGTACCATATTTGCCTTTTTGTCGCCACGCCTCTGCTCCTAAAGCTTATACAGCGCCGAGAGTATTGCGTTCGACTTTTTTGGAACACACCTCTTGTCACGCTGGAACTGTGCCAGTGTATACGGATGGCTCCAAGTCCCAAGAGGGGGTCGGCTTCCACGCCGTATCCCTTCTGTTTGGAGTTACCGGGGCTCTGCCAGGCGCAGCTGCGTCTGTCTTCACGGCCAAGCTGGTGGCAATACACCACTCGGTACGGGAGATTACGCGACGTGCCCGGTTTGAAGACCGGATTGTGATCTATAGCGACTCACAAAGCTCCGTGAGTGCTCTCGGGGGCATTGGAATCTCCGCATCCCCTGGTTCGCGATATCCGTGACGCCACGGTTTTGGCAAGCGGGCGGATGTCGAGAATATTTTCGCTGGCTTCCTGGACATGTAGGAATTGCGTGGAATGAGCGTGCCGATGAGTGAGCCAAAGAGTCCGCGAGGACTCTGCGACCTGACCAGCGTTTCGCTCTTCTTCACACCCACTACATTGCCGGAATACAGGCAGCTCTTCGGGCTACTTGACAAAGCAGATGGTAGACTGTCGAAGGGAACGTGAAGTTGCGTGCCATTGCGCCGTGACTGCTCCCATGGACCTACCCCCCAATTCCGCGAAGGCTTCAGGTTGCTTTCTGTCGTCTCCGAATTGGACACACTTGCGGGACGCACCGCTATTTGATGGAGCGCTTGCCTGTGCCCTAATGTGAAGACTATGTTATCCCCCAGACTCTTCAGCACATTCTTGTTCAATGTCCCAGTCTGGTTGATCTCCGCGCATGTTACCTGTCCCGGTACCGGGATATGCGGGGTCGCTACCGCCTGTCCTTTGTACTCGAGACAAGTTCGTGCACACCGACCTGTGGACTTTTAGACTTTTTGTTGGAGGTGGGCCTTCTCCCCTTTATTTAAATAGCTGTGGTTTTTGTTTTTATTTTGTTTTTCTTATTTTAGTAGGTCGCAAGTTCCTGCGCCAGGGGGAGGCGGACCTCCCCCCCGACGCTGGAGCCTGTTTTCTGCTTATTACATTTTTACTTTGTTTTATTTTTATTGATGTTTTTTTTATTTGTTTTTTTTTAGCACCCTCTTTTAAATATGCCTAATTTTTAGCAATGTTGAATACGGCAACTAATGCCCAAGTAGGCAGTCGCCAGATGAGCTCTTAAAAAAACAAAACAACAAAACACTGCACGTTTCATTTAATAATTTAAAGACTTCAATAATTTGGCCGCTCAGATGCCGATCTTCCAGTCTAAGTAAACTGAGGCAGCTCAGCCTTTCTTCGTGCGATCTACTTTTAAATTTAGGAATAAATTTCGGCACTTGGTGATAGACGCATTCTAATATTACTGTAAAAAAACAACCTCTGACCCCCACCCCACCTCCATCTATCGGAGACGATGTGCTATGGTATCGCGCCATGGACGACGTCACTTCCTGCTCGAACATTCTCAATTTTCGACTCCTGTGCACGTTGGAAAAATATTTCCCAATCCCACGAACTCTTCCCAAGCCTCCTCCCCCCTCTCTTGGTGACGAGGTGTGAAAGAACCGCACTGTCTCGCCCCTTGCTGCTAAATGATAAATCGACTCTGCCTCCGGATTAAGACGTCTGGAGCTTGTGACTCCTTTCTCCAAACTCCCCCTTCCCCTCCAGAATCGGGCATACAAATACTCGGGCTATTCTGTAGTTCGAAGAGTCCAGCCCGCACATCAAGGCCGTCCTTATCTTCTCATCCCATGAGCGTTCGTCAGATAGCAGCCTTCTTCAGCCGTGATTCTACCCAAGTCATTTGGTAGCTTCTGTGAACGGCAAGCCTTTGATTTTCGCAACAGTCTCCCTTTGTTTAATCGAACCGAAGAAAATCTCCATCGATTACCTTTAAGGAAAAAGAAGTTTCCTCTTCTAGTGAAATTACGAGTAATCCCACCTTACCCGTCGAACGTCATCTTTGAAGTTTGGCTATCCTCATCGGAAAGTTGATTCGGATCGTGCCCCATCTGCTTTATTCGGATCGTGCCCCACTTGCCTCATCGGATCGTTCCCCACTCGCCTCGTCCCAAGAAGGACCTTCCTCGAAGTCATCGACCCGTAAGACTGAAACCCCCTCCATTATTAGTATTGTCAAGTTTCCCCTTTTGATCTGAGCCTAGTTACATTAATCAATTAATTTTATTTGAGATTCCCTTCTCATAATAATTATCAAGAGACTCTTTCAATTTAAATAATTTCCCTTTGCCTATTAGTATTCTTATTTTAATCTTTGTAAATAAAATTATATTTTTGTTGTTTCATCTTTAACTAACCTTGAATGATTCTCTCGGCCTATTCAAGTAAATCTTGCTAACCATTTATGCACTCTGTTTGATTATTAAGGATTTGAAACTCAACGCCTCCAGTGTGACCTCCTAGTCGGTTGTTAATCCCTGCGAACAGCCCTTCAAAGGTTCGCGTTGCAGTAGGTGATTAAGTTTCCCATCCCACATAATATAGTAGTGTATGGTATAGAGTGGTTGTACCACGACATATATATATATATATATATATATATATATATATATATATATATATATATATATATATATATATATATTACTTTTATATTATAAAAACTGGTGTCAAATGTGTGAGTTCTATTTTCATAGTAAATCAGTTTAGTTAATTTACATCATCCTTTAAGTTTTAAGTTTTAGTAGTGGAAGTTTATTCTATTAACTATTTAAAATTTAGATTATTAGTTGGGACCTGTTATGTGTGTTTGTGTATTCCATTTACCGGAATATTTGAGTTAATCCCCGGTCGGATTAGAAAGAGTTTTAGTGTGATCATTTTTGAATATTTTTGGGAAAAGTTAGGCTTCAGGTATATTGCCGAGTAATTTCGTAACGTCGATATCCCCGTTCGCGTGTTACGTTTACCCTAGTAAGCAAACAAAATATCTTCTTTGTTTGACCGTTTCAAGAGTCAAGGAGAGTCGTTAAGTCTTTCGGGCGGAGAATTATTAACTTATATTCTGGAAGAAGAGATAAATGAAAGAGAAGAGAAAAGAGCGCAGGAACAAGAACTAAGAGCGAAGGAACAAGAACTAAGCACGCAGGAAAAAGAACTAAGAGAAGCAGAAATGGAAGAACGTGAAAGAATAACGCTGCATGAACTGGAATTAAGCCGTAATCAATTGGAGTCAATGTAACTTAACTCCCAGACCGAAACTCCACAGTCCCGGTCAGTAAGATTACTCGTCTTTAAAGAAGGAGAATATTTTGGATCGTATCTTACTCATTTCGGGGAGGTTTTTGAAATCAACAATTGGGACATCTAGGTAAATGGTGTCGCCAAATTGCTCCCCCTCCTAAACTCACAGTTGAGAGACATATTCATTTCGCTCCCATCAGAGTCTACTGTGGACTACTCTACCCTCAAGTCTGAACTCTTAGCTGCCGTAAATATGACCCTAGACTTCTATCGTGCCCGTTTCCGTCATGAAAAGATCCGCCCCGCTCAGACCTTTCGCCATTTTGGGTATACCTTCCAGAAACACCTCCAATTTTGGTTAGATGCGTGTAAAATCCCCCTAGAGTACGAGTCGCTTCTGGACTTCATCCTAAAAGATAAATTCTTAGCTTCCCTGACCCCCGAAATCCGTTCCTTCGTTAAGGACAAGCGCTTCTCTACGTTCAAGGAATGCCTAGAAGAGGCTGATGTTTATGCAAGTAGATATTACTTGTACCCCAAAGTTAATAAGAAGCCTCCCTCTTTTCCTCCCAAGTTTAAGTTTAATAGCTCCAGGCCCCCTCCAAGAAATACCCCTAAATTCGTGAAAGTACAAGGCTTCTCGAAACCCAAGAACCCCCCTCCTTCGGAACCAAGAGACATCAAGCTCATAATTACCACTCCCCCCGGGTCTTTATTCCCCAGAAGGCAGATAATCTGTTTCACGTGCTGAATAGAAGGTCATGTACGCACAAACTGCCCTCAAAATTCTCAATTTAGAAGCGTGTCCTCTCATCAGGTGCACCAGGTTAGTGCCACTCCTGCTCCTCCCCCGTCTCTTCAAGATACCACTACGTCTCTCTCGTCGACCAACAACTCCGGTCACCAAGTAAATTTTCTCTTTAATAATAGCTCCCCCGGTGGTTTGAAATTTGAAAATGGAGCTGTGGACAGATGCCGTATGTCCACCCTTGTACGTGACACTGGGTGCACATGCATCGTGGTATCCGAGAATATACTTCTCTCAGTCGGTCCTAACCACCAAAAGTTTGCTGTGGCCCATGATTACCTCGGCCGAGCGAATCGTTTCCCTATTGTAAAATGCCACATCGGATCTGAGTATTTGGCTGGTTGGGTCGAAGTGGTAGCAGCCCCAATCAAGTTTTGCTCTGTACTGATTGGTCAGAGCCCCCAGGTTACAAGTAACCCGGTAGCACAACCCGTGGTAACCCGTGCCCAGGCCGCCAAGGCTTCCCTGGAATCCGTTCCTTTAGAAAACCCCGTCGATCCGGAGATCGAGACCCTCCGGAACGAGGATTTATCCTACGCCCAGAAGGGGTGCGCAACTCTCCTCTCCCTTTGGGAGAAAGCTAGGACTCAGGAGCCAGAGTCTTACCGTTGTAGAAAAAAGCATTTCCTATTCATTTATTTTATTCATCTTATCTTCATTTCCCTCCACCAATGAATCAGCTAAATGACCCCCTCCACCCCCCAAAATAACAAAAACACAGAAAAATCACTACACCAGACCTGGCCATTCTGTCTCAATTAAGGTCAGGCCACTCTACATGACTCCAGACTCTAATAACACAGAATAAACCTCACCCCATCATGCACAAGATACATCAACACACTAAGACCAAACATCTCCAAACCTCAGACACACACTCAACGCCCACAACATCTCCAACCCCAAGGACCCACGGATCCGTCCTGGCAACATGAGGACCTTTTTACGAGCCACCCACATTGTAGAAGAGAGATAAGAGTGAAGTGGGGGATAGAAAGTAAAGTATCTTCATTCCGTCATTATTTTTTTTAACCAAAAGGTGACTACACCTAGTTCAGGAGATCAGTGAGTGACGCTGGTTTGGTAGTGTTAAATGAATTTATGTAATGTGAAAGGTGTGATGAGATAAAGAAGTGGAAGTTAATGCATGTGTTTAAAAGGAGATTGCTGATGCTTGTGTTATCTGATATGAACATGAAAGTGAGCAATGTGGTAAAGTAGAACTAGTTTTGATAAAAGAGGGCGTAATGTGAAAGGTGTGATGAGATAAAGAAGTGGAAGTTAATGCATGTGTTTAAAAGGAGATTGCTGATGCTTGCGTTATCTGATATGAACATGAAAGTGAGCAATGTGGTAAAGTAGAACTATTTTTGATAAAATAGGGCGTAGTTGTCTAAAGGAGTGAGGAGTAGCGAAATTTAATGGTTAGGTATGGATAGGTTAGCTCGAGAATGATGCGGGTGAAGCTGTTATTTTGGGCATGAAACTGCGTGGTTGTAGTGTATAAATGAACCCTACAATGATAAAAAGTGATAACCGAGAAAGAGAGGTTCTAGAATGACATGGGACGTTTGGTGGTTGGAATTGGGAACGGGTGTATATTAATGTGTGCAAAATATATAAACCAAAGAATAGGTAATAAGATGGCAGATAGAATAACTGGATTAGGTGGTACATCGAGAGTGAATGAAGAGGGAGTGGTAGGTTTTGGCGCTGACAGAAACTTCTATGGGGCATACACATTCTTTTCACATAAAGATCCTTATTTGTACACATGGTTTAGGCAAAGGAGAGAGGAGAAATGTAAAAGTACGATTGCGATGCTCGTGGTGAGAAAGAATATCCTGAGGAATGTGTTTGATGTGAAAGCTGTGTAAAGTAAAATGAGAAAAGGCACATGCAATTAGATAAGTGTGTTTTGTAAAGTTAAGATGGTTGGTGTGTTGATAGAAAGATTTGAGAAAGATGGCAAGAAAGATGATACGGAAGGTGGCAAGAAAGATGGAAAGGAAGGTGACAAGGAAGGTAGAATCCAAAGTTAAATGCACATATACCTTAGAAAGGGAGAGAGAGAGAGATAGAGATAATATATTAGTATGCGAGACTGCTTGATATGAAGAGAGAGGAAGTAATTATGAGTATGGAGATATAGTGAATGTGAAGCAAATTTAAAGAAATGATAGTGGGTAATGCAAGGGCCTGAATTGACAGAGGAATAGGTCTGCTAAGGATAGTAGGCAAAGTCCATGGAGCTCTCTTTGTGCGAGTAAGAAGCATGACAGAGCGAAGGTTCAGGGGTGAGAGAAGAAGCTATGAGTGTAATAACTATTTGTGTTGAAACAGCTGGTTGAGAAAGCAAGGAATTGATGTCGGGTGTGGCAGAAAGGAGCCCTGACTAAATCCACAGCACTTAGCACCTCGTCACCATGATGGACCAAAGGCAAGGCATAAGGGGTGGGTAGTTTTGCATTAATTATGGCATACAGAGGTTAGATAAAATGGTTTATGTTGATGCCAACAATGCGAGGCAATGAATTATCTATGGATAACAAATAAATTAATCGTAAAAGAAACTAATATCTCCATTTAATGGGAAAAACTAGGAAAGTTTAATAAATAAGGGAAAGAATGTCGATAATTATTATAAAAGACTACGATGTCAAAGGCAGTAATAGAAGACCTCGTTAATCTCAAACATTTTAACGTTAGCCCCGATGGCGCACTATAGACCTCTAGAACAAGTTTGTCCAGAGAACACAGATACTCATAACCTTTGACCTCGTTAATCCTAAACATTTTAGCGTTAGCCCCGATGGCGCACTACAGACGTCTAAAACAGTGGTTCTTAAAGTTGTACAGCCCTGATAACCCAAAGTCAACTTCAAGTCAACCTGATATCCCTTCTCCAATATTAGCCTTCTATTCACAACTTTTAATTCTCTGGACTATATTTTTTTTTATTTTCCAGTAAATAAATGAATAAAGCAGTACACATTACATTATTGTACATTTTTCCACATTACATTATTGTACACAACACTATTTGTGTTCATTCAGCATGATTTTTTTTCAGCTGTGTGCTGTATCAGCCTTGTGCTCCTATTTTTTCGAAGCAGACAAAGCTTGAATTCTAGGGCACACCCGGCTCAGGATTTTTCTCTTTGGATACTCCAAGAACCGGTTTCGATACCCCCCCTTGGGGTATTGAGGTACTACTTTAAGAACACCTGCTCTAGAACAAGTTTGTTCAAAGAACACAGATACTCATAACCTTTGATTTCTTGTAACATATCCTGCCCTCTCAGTCTCTAAAATGATCGTCCATATAATGATAACCGTCACCAAATATTGTGGAAGGTCTTGCATATTCCTGATTGAAGATTAAGGTTTTATCTTTTTATAAGATCTAGATATACAACTCATTGGTCTGTGATCACCAAGCTTCTTATCCTGAATACTGGTGATACTCTATTCTCTTCCGGATATTGGGTATCATCACACGTTTCAGTGATGTAATGGATTATTTAATTCCTTCACGATTTTTTGAGGCATCTAGTGTAGTTATTGTTTCTCCATTAAGTTTTCATTTTGGTTTGCTTTTAATTACGTATGTCACTAGAATCTTTTCTAATGACCTCCTCTATAGCTTATATCTCCGGATGACATTAAAATATGACCGCATATATGATAGATGGAGACCTAGCTTGCCTCTTCGCTGATTGTCACGAACAAGGCAAGATTAGGAAGATTGGCACAATGCCATAATAATCTTTGTACACAAAAGAGCGATCAAACGGACCTTGCAAACTACAGCTTATCAGCATTCCTTCGTGTGTCTATAAACTCTTCACGAAAGTCATTACCAACAGACTGCATAAGCAGCTAGATGACTAACAGCGAAGAAAACAAGCTGACTTCAGAAAAGGCTTCTTAACAATTGACCACCTACATCTTATCAACCAGCGTACTGTGAGAAGTTCAGACTACAATATCCCTCTATATCTAGGATTTGTAGACTACCAGGACGTATTTGATTCAACGGAAACACCAGCAACAATAACAGGAAAAGGATTTAGAGCGTAGATCAACACTGTGATGGTTTGTCTCTCCACCCAGGAATGCTTATTAAGATGAGCTTGGTGGAATTATATGAGTTTCTTAAGTCCTTCTTCGGTGAAGAAGTTACTGTGATCGGGAATGATAAGAAGACTTGTTCTATCTTATGCAATGTCACGTTTTGAGAAGAGGCCTACGGTGATTTTATGTGTAGAGAAAATGGGCAGAGCCTGTGATATTCGCTAAAGGTGGAGTCTGTGCAAACTCTTATGTGCGATTGTTCGTGATAAGGCAATTTGTGTATGTCTTTCATGTCATGTGGAAATATGTGATTCCTTTGTGTTATAATGAAGACCATGAAAAAGGTACCAAGGAAATTACCCTCTGGGGTTAGATGGAAACTGGAAGCTTTATTCAGGCGTGATAAGGGTTTCAAAGGCCTATTTTTAACAAAGCGAGAGCTAAGCTCAGTCTATGGGTGGAGCATGTTCCCGTATTTCCCTCTGAATCATGGGAAATACGCCACAAACACCCAGCCTCTAAGAACAGGGGATTTTCACTATTTTTTTGAAGATGGAAAATGATTAAATAATACATTGAATATCATGGGCTAAATGCATAATTATAAAATTCATGATGTGAAACGAAATAGTAATAACAGACATCATTAAGTAAATGAACAAATGTATACAGTAAAATTAAAGCAAACTAATTGCAAGATAATAAATTAAAATAATATAGTACAATTGAGTACATTAAGAACATAATGATCATAAGATATTCACGAGAAATAGCATGGTATGAATGAATCGAGAGTAGAGGGCATGCGCGATGTGATGAACAATAACAAAATAATAATAATAATGAACTTCCTTCATCAAAGATATGTGCAATCTCGTTCCAAGCATCTGAGCATATCTTATCTGAGTTATAATCGGATAATGAAGAATAAAAAAAGAAAACAAGAGATGAAGGAATGATTTCGAGTAACGATTGTCACGCTGATCACAATGTAAATCTCAGCGTGTTTTCTCTGGATGTCAGAGCAAGTTAATGAAAATGAGAAGTATTTGGTCGAGATAAAATAAGATTTTACATTACATTTTATGGTTGAAAGCATAAAATATTGAGAACATCAGTTAAATTTCCACATGCATTTGATTAGCATGAAGTCATCATTTACATGAATATGATTGTATAGATATATATATGATTGTGATTTGAGAAAACCTCGCTTGCATGAAAGTTGAATGGCAAACGCTACATTTTAAAAAAACTTTACGATACATTTGAAAATGAAAAATGATGCCCAGATTAATTCGGGTCAAAGGGTCATGTTTGTTAAAATGTGTCACTTGGTGCTTGTGAATTGATTGGTGAGTGAATATTTGAAACATAATGAGAATTGTTTGAGGGCGAATTTTCACTTAATGCCACTCTTGAGATAGTGTACACGTCTATATACGCAGGGTATACAGCAAATTTGAAAAGAGATGAATGAGTTAACCTAGAGTAGCATTTGTAAAGAAAATGGATAAGAAGACTAGAGAATAGTAATTCTCTGTTCATTACGAAGTATGCGTGTGGTCATCAGTTGTAAATGTGATTATTGAAGTAGATTAATTAGAGTTTACAGACATGAAAATTACTAACATGACTTTGAGGATTGTGAGCGATCGCACGATTGATCGATTTATTTGCTTTGAATGGAGAATCGTTTCTGCGTAGCTTCTAATTTGATGAAGAAATGGATCAATGAATAATAAATAGGCTCTTGCAAGCTTTTGTGGGAGAATTGAGAGATTTAGCGGATGCGTCGTCGGGCTTTGCTTGAAAGTAAGTCCTCCTAGTTAGTTCGTTGCATGAGTGAGTTGCGTGCGTTGGTTGCTCCTTGAGTAATCAAGATACAAATATATGAAAGCAAAATGCAACGTTTTATTAGTTCTAGTAATTTTCTTATAAAAAATACAGTAGTCTCAAAACTTCTGCCCATGACAGTAGCGTCGATGCACATCGATCCCAGTTTGTGTGAAAGCGATTGATAATATCCCTTCCGCCCCCCCCCCCTGATGAGGAACGGATATCGCTCCTATTAGCTATTAAGGGTTACCTGTTCGCTGGAGGCTATCTAAACATAGTGCTGTACATTCACTTCCAAAGAGGACCGCCCCCTAGTAACCTCAGCTTGTCAGCAAATGTCAGTGAGATCTTATGTTCATTTCATTATTCGGTCGGAGGTCTTTTCAGGATTGAAAAAGGAAGGTGACGTAATTACGTACGTAGCTATCATACTTTCTTTGATATTTTTTTAGTATCGATCTCCCCTGATATAAGGGGATATTATTTACTGGATTTTAAAAGTTGGTTTAAAACAGACATTATTTTTATTGATTATTTTGAAGAAAGTTAAATGCCTTCTCCAGAAATACTTTGAGACAAGTTGAGTCACAAATTCTCTGGTTAGTTGGGAGGCAGTTGTAGGAAGGGATGAAAGGCGACTCTTTGAATAGTTGAAAATAAATGTGTTAAAAGTTTGATAAAAGCAACTTGTGTCAGACTGCAAATTCCGCTTTTGAAATAGATGTTGCCGCAGGTCACAAATCCTCTCAGTTGAATAAGGGGGAGAAGGGAAGTTTGATAATTAGCTTCGATAAAGTTAATGGATTTGAAAAAAGTGCACGTTCGCAGTTTGAAAAGAATCTGAAGGATTTGAAATACGTACAAGAGAACCAAACTTTCCTGCAACGTATAAATATTTGCCAATATTGGAGGCTACTGCAAAATAACAAAATTGAATACTCATCTGATTCGCTCAATACGCGCCTAAATCGAATTACTGCTAACACACACCATATTAAAAATATTTAATAGATAGGAAAGTCGATTGGAAAGGACAGATAGGAAAAGCTTAAGAAAATTAAGGGTATTTTGAAGGCAGAATCTGGTACACTTCAATAATGTTAAATTCTGAAAAAGACCCATATATTCACACGTTCACACTCACACATCACTCTTCCTTCTACGGACTCTGGCGAAGGGACTTTCTGTCAGCCGTCCCTTAAATTTGATGGCCATAAAGGGTTTCTTTCACACAATCGCTGGCTGGGGACAAAACTCAGTACTATCGCCCCCCCCCCTGACCATTTTCCCCAAGGAAGACCGCCCCCTAGAACCTTCAGCCTTGTCCATGATTGTCATTCTGATCTTTATGTTGGTTTTATTTTTCGCTTGTGGGAGCCCACCAAAAGAGAGGGATCGATGCTATTAATAAATAAATTATTTATTCCTACCTTCACATCCACCAAACATCCCAACCCAGTTAACACAATTCTGCAACTCATAATTTCTCTGATTATACATTGAAAGAATTATGAACATAATTTCTGTTGATTTCGATTTTTACTTTATTTAGATTAAAATTGGCATTCTGATTTCGAAACTATAGTCAGTTTTTTTCTATCACGTCAATTTTTCCTGTACAGGTTACTCTCTAAATAAGCACAATTATATTATTTGTCCGTCAGTAATAGGATTTGTCAGATGATTACTTTGATTATTTTATTATCTTTTTATTGTTTATCATAAATATTGCAAAGAGAAAGCTAAATTAGCTATTTTATTAACACTTTGACCGCGACTCGTAGAAGAGGCACTATTAGCAAACAACGACAGCTTGTAACTTGTCTATTCAGTTACACGTGAGACAGTTCTGTGCCACTCTATATAGGTGATTACTATAGTATTCTTCAAAAAATGCATACTGTTACTTCTCATCGTAAGGGCCTAAACAGCTCGGACTCCCCCTTTTGTTATATATGTGGCAGTTTCACTATTCTCATTTGGTAAGCAAGCTTATGTTGCATATTTGGAAGTAAAAGTTTGTGATCAAGACAAGTCTTGGGCCCCTCACAAGCTGTGAAAGCATTGTGTCGAGTGTTTAAATGTGGGCCAAGGGAACACGTGATAAATTGGCATTTGGTATACCTATGATTTGGCGATAACTAAAGTATAATTGTACAGACTGTTACTTTTGTTAAGTGAAAACTTCAAGATACAACAAGTAAACAAATGTAAAATCGAGTATCCTAGTCTACCATCAGCTTTATGTCCAGTACCTCATCAGCTGAAATCCCAGTGTCGGTTTTCGTTCAACTACCCTCTATTGAAGATCTGGATCATGATGAAGAACTCAGTGATAGCAATGAAGCAGTTCTTGAAATTGAAGATGACTTAACTTGTAAGGGATCCGATCAGCATGATTGAATGAATTGCACGAGATTTGCGACACTTTTAAAAATGGCTTCAGAGCTCCTACCATTAAGACTGATGAGAAAAACTTGCTTGATAAAGAAGGAAAGTTATCCTACTTTCGATCTAGAGAAAATGCATTTCTGCAGTACTTTCGGAGTGACAGTAGTTTTGTGTTTTGACATAACTGGGGTCATTTCTGGATTCAGAGGCCATAAGTTTGTTAAAAACAAGTGTCAGATCTAACTCAACAAAAATTGTGTTCACCATTGTTATACATCCAAGTTTGCGCTTCAATAGAAAAGAATCATAACATTCTTATTTAATAAATAAAAATGTATCATTTAATAAATGAAAAGGCATTGACTTTTTAAGTAACAATCTCATCTCCTAAAAATATAATTTAAAAAAAATAGTCATTGACGAGGAGGAATTCAGTTCAAAGAGTAGCAGACATTGGTTGGTTTGATCAATAGGTGATTTATACTTCAATTCAAATATGATCTCTTCTTAACTAGTTGTGATCGTGAAGAATTATAATGAAGTAGGAGTACCTGACAAACAAAAAGGAAAACAAGTAGCTAACAAGTTAGCGAAAACCATAATTGAAAGGCTTGAATGCCACGAAGGACAAATAAATATATATATTTAGGGAAAAGTAATATAAAAATAAACATTTGAGATCGGTTAAACAATCAAACGATGGCAAAGAAAATAAAATAAGAATAAATAAAGAAGAATGCAAGAGATGCCCTTTTCACCGGGGCGAAATTCAAGCAAATCTTTTCACATCTATCAAATCTCTTACTCATTCATCATCATCATCTGATCTTCCACTTCTAAATCGGGGAAGGGGTTCTCAACCTTTTTCCACTGGTGACTTCCTTTTACTACAGTTAATGACTAAACTGCAGGTGGGGGGGTGTTATTTGGATACAAATATACAAGTTTCTCTTAAGGATTCAATGAATACATAATTTCAGTACACTTACATATATTTAGTGGTAAATAAATTGCATTAATCGCGTGAGATTAAGGATGTAAATTTCCCGCAGGAAAAAGAAACGCAAAAAGATTCCGAGTGCTCTAATTTATAAAGGCGAAAGAAATCGCGTGAGGTCGAGGATGGAAATTACGTGCAGGAAAAGGAAAATAACAATCCGAGGGCTGTTGAAGGTAGAAAGCGCTCGTTTTTTTTTCCTGCGGGGAACTTATATTTAGTGTTCACTTGACCTTCCATGTTGGTTAAGGCGCCTTCCTTGTCCCTAGCGCCTCGCCAGGTTTCCTCCTTTGCCTTGTAGCATGGGGCAACATGTTACAGCTTACATCTGGAAGATACCGTGCCCTCCCAGCCCCAATGCTCGTAACGGATCTTCGCCTATATATCTTCGAAACATCTTCACTTCCTCCATCTTCACCACTTAATAGATATGTTCTTAGAAACCTTCTGAAGATGCCCTCGTGGATTTTTCGCTTTACTTTTCTCCACGCTTGCTATACAAACATTTTCACTACACCTAACTTCACTGCTTTTCTAACGAACGAGTTTTGAAAGTCTTCTGACGCAGATGCCTTCACCCAGTGACGTATTTTTTTTAATTAAATAAATAAAATATTCTTTATGGCACGAGTACTCATGCTCTTAAAAGTCCTTCTCATAATACCTAGGAAATTATTCTCATTTGATGTTAAGATAATTGAAATCTCCGACCGGCAAGACCATCAATTCTCATGGGATTATTTTATTCCAAGACGTGACTGGACGTCAAAATAAGACACTTCCCTAATAACTCTGAATCCACTTCTGTCATAATTGGATTGTTTTTACTATTGAATTAAAGCTCTGGTTAACCGAGTTGATACGTCGTTGGTCCGCTAACGTCGCGGTACCGGGTTCGATCCCAGCATGAGCGGACAAAAACATCAGCGCGCGTAGAAATCTGGCTACCAATTGGTGGACGCGCTGTACTGGGGTGGGTAGATCTTACACTTCTTATCGCACACATAACCAATTACAATACCCCTTTATTTCCTCTCCCGTCTTCGCAGCACAACACATTCTCTGTTCCAAGGAATCCTGCCGATGGGTATCTCTATCCACATACCTCTGACGCGGAACAGGTTCCTCTGCCCTGGGGCGACGAAGGTTCCATCTGAACGCTGTTGGTGCCAAAACATAATACTTCCTGGCACCTGGTTCACCGGCGATTGTCATACTGACCTTTATGTCTATTTCATTATCCGGTCGGGATTCCCTTGGATAAAAAGAGGTTGGCGAACCACCATTACTACTAGATTAATGAAATTTATTTAAACAACTCTATTATTTATGGTGTTATATTAATGGTCTTCAATATGAAATATGTAGCGCACCCTGGTTGGGTACACTTAAAACCTAGTTCTAAATTAACTAGCAAAGAGAAAGTTGTACTAAATCGCAGGTATTTCTTATACTTTATGCGTAGGAGGCCATGTAATGTTAGGAAACAAAAGGTTGAGGATCCCCATTCCATATGCTAGGGAATTTGGAGGTTAAATTAGAATTAAATTAGTTAAATTAGAACCATATGTAGTTTATTTTTATCCCGAATTAGAGGTAATATATCTGATTCTGATATTCTACTTTGTACTAGTGAATCATTAAAGTTAAAAACGATTGTCTTTCTCTCTCCAAGGATTTATTTGCCCAAACCAACGTTGCAAACTTCGATTTAGAAGCAGCTCTGAATTCAAGCAAATAAGATATTACCCCTTTCATTTAACTAATGGAAGAAAGCAATAATACACCAGTTTAGTAAAATAAGAATGGTATTGAGTATATTTTTAATGGTAACTTGGAGATAGTGAATCTGAATCTGCCATTTTTATATCTACCTTTGATTCGTTACTTACAAACTATGACCCTTATATTTCTAAGGACTTAATCACACGAATTGTTGATGCTAGATTCGCTTAGGAATCTGCACTGCAGGTTAAACGAGGTCTGCTGAGCAAAGTCGCGTGCTCTCACTTATTCTGATTTATAATCTTACGTCCTTCAAAACTTTCAATAATTACCGGATTAACCTTGGGAGGACCTTGGTAATTATATAAATTAAAAAAAGAATGTAGAGCAACATAAGGGTTTCATATTTCGTTAGAATCGGCCGAATAATTATGATGTCAATGCCAAAACAAAATAATTCATGGGCTAACCTTGGGAGGACTTTGACAATTATATCATTCGAAAGAGAATGTAAAACAAGATAAAAGTTTCAAATTTTGTTAGAATTGGCCGAATACTTACGATGTTATTGCCAAATAATTCACCGGGTAACCTTGGGAGGACTTTAGCAATAATAGCATTCTAAAGAGAATGTAAAACCACATAAGGGTTTCAAATTTCGTTAGACTCGGCCGAATACTTATAATGTTATTGCCAAATAATTCCCCGGGTAACCTTGGGAGGACTTTAGCAATAATAGCATTCTAAAGAGAATGTAAAACCACATAAGGGTTTAAAATTTCGTTAGAATCGGCCGAATACTTACGATGTTATTGCCAAATAATTTCCCAGGTAACCTTGGGAAAACTTTGTCAATTATATTATTCAAAAGAAAATGTTAAACCACATAAGGGTTTCAAATTTCGTTATAATCCGCCGAATCTTTATGATGTTATTGCCAAAACAGAATAATTTCCCGGCTAACCTTGGGAGGACCTTTCCAATTATATCATTCAAAGGAGAATCTAAAACATAGGGGTTTCAAATTCCGTTAGAATCAGCCGATACTTATGATGTTATTGTCAAATAATTCCCCGGCTAACCACGGGAGGACCTTGGTAATTATATCATTCGAAAGATGATGTAAAAAAATATAAGGGATTCAAATTTCGTTAGAATCGGCCTAATAGTTATGATGTTATTACCAAAACAAAAACAAAACAAAACGGGGATCGACGGATCGGCATAGTGAGATATACTCCTAGTTAACGCGGACACAACTTTCATCGGCGCAATGAGCTAGCTGCCCATTGATGGATACGATGAAACCTAGCCCCAGCGGAGGTAAGAAGCTCCTTACGCACCATCAAGCACATATTCATCACAACACCACTACCTTTCTTTTACTGTCTTCATAACACAACATACCCTGTCTATTTGTTCTGGAACCCTGGCTAGGGCGTAGGAACTTCCTTTTTTGAGTGGAAATTCCATTCAAAAAAGGAAATTCACACCCTACACACTGTATTTCCTATGCTGCCACTCATATCTACATAACACTTGTGGACTCGTGTTCACAAACCGCTGACGAAGAACCACGAACGGTTCTACCATCATTTGTTGGTAGGTTTTAGGATAGGTTAAATTTGTAAAGGTTGATTTTAAGCTAAGCTTACTTTGTAAAGCTAGGTTATGTTATATTTGGTTATATTTTTAGGTTAATTTTATAAAGGTAGGTTTTATGTTAGGTTAAATTTTAACAGTAGGTTTTAGGCTAGGTTTAAATTTGTAAAGGTCGCTTTCATGTTAGGTTAAATTAGAAACGGTAGGTTTTAGACTAGCTTTAAATTTGTAAAGGTAGGTTTTAGGTTAGGTTATATTTGTAAAGGTAGGTTTTAGGCTAGGTTAAATTACTAAAAGTACGTTTTAGGTTAGGCAAAACTTGTAAATGTAGGTTTTAGGCTAGGTTAAATTTGTAACGGTAGAGCTTAGGTTAGGTTAAATCTGTAACGGTAGGTTTTAGGCTAGTTTAAATTTGTAAAGGCAAGTGTTAGGTTAAGTTTACTTTATAAAGATAGGTTTTAGGTTAGGTTTAATTTGTAAAGTTAGATTTGGGGTTAAGTTAAATTTTTAAAGGTAAGTTTTAGGTTAGGTTAAATTAGTAAAGGTATGTTTTAGGTTATGTTCAATTTGTAAAGGAAGGTTTCTGGCTAGGTTGAATT